>PVKS010006120.1:0-80498 GCA_004027875.1 Aplodontia rufa
TTCTGGGGGAAACTGCAATAGATGAAACCCATAGTAGCTTATCTATGTGTTAGCATTACCCTTGGTTATCAAAGTTTATACACATTGATTGCTACAGTTTTGACAATGTTTCCCCCTCATCTGTATCCTGTATCACAATATACTTCTAATAAATGTGGAAAAAAAATAAAGTTAATGTATTACTTAAATAATCAACAAAAAAAAAAATAAATCCTTTCACATAGTGAGGGGCATCTGGGTTGGTTCCATAGTTTAGCTGTTGTAAATTGAGCTGCTATGAACATTGATGTAGCTGTGTCTCTGTAGTATGCGTAGTCTAGCTTTTTGGGGAAAATACTCCTGAGTAGGATAGCTGGTTTGTATGGTAGTTCATCTGTAGTTTCATGAGGAGTCTTCACACTGCTTTCCAGAGTGTCTGCATCAGTTTGCAGTCCTACAAACAGTGTGTTAGTGTTCGAACAGATTTTTCTTAAATGAGGGAAATATCACTACGTTTCAATGATGCTAAGAATGATTTAGTAAAAACGAAAGAGAAAAGAAGATGTGCTGAGTGATGGCTAAAGGTGGCTAGAGGAGGTGGGATCTGGTAGAAGGATGGTGTTTGGATAGGACCAGAGAAATTTCACCTGCAGTGACCGGATAGTAGGGAGAATGGCAAGTGTGTGTACTGGTAGATAGCTGGTTAGATGCAGCAGTGACACTATTGACGTCTCCTCAGAATTGTCCCAATTTGTTGGTGAAGTAAGAAGAGAGATCATGTACTGAGAGTGAGATTGAGAAAAGAAATATTGAGGGGTTCTAGAGTGAGAAAAAAACCTGAAATACTGTGTGTGTGCACGCGCACGTGCGCACGTGTAAACAATGGGAGAGTGAATGGACACAAGGAATGTAGGACATTATTGAACAGCATTTTAAGGGTCAACTGACAACTTTTTATCACGAACTTTTTTTCTCATGGGTCCAATAGTTCTATATTTTCCCCATCTATGTTGAACTTCTTTAGTGCAGGCTTGGAGTTGGCTGAGAATTTAATTTCAATATGGTCATGATATTAGCATGATAGATGGAGTGGGAAAGAAGAAAGGGGATCAAGAGAGTGAGAGATTTGATGACACTTTCTTGGATTAAATTATCATCTTTTCTTACTAAAATTCTTTAACAATCTCTAAATAACATCTTTGCCTTAATCCTGTTTCTCTTAAATCCTCTGTCTACCCTAGAGACAGAATGAGTTTTCTGAAAAACAAATTCAGGATCACTTTCATATTTCATACTCTTTTGTAGTTACCCATTCCCATTAAATTCCAAAAGTTCTTAATATGGTTTCTATAGTCTTTTATGATTTGACCGTGACTTACTTATTAAACCCCATTTCTTTTCACTCTCATCTCATACCCATGAATTCAGCCAAAAGCAATGGATTGCAATCCTCTGTTCTTTGTAGCCTTTGAACTCTTTCTCATTTTCACATACTTTCCCTGGGTAACGTCTGTCTTCCTTTGGGACATTGCTGAACCAGTGATTCCTCCAGAGAATTCTCTCTGCAATCCCAAGTGTCTGTTGTCCTTCACTCTTGCCTGTGTTTATTTAGAAAATTTCCTTTGAAAAATATTTTACTCCTTTTAAAAGTGGAGAATGAAAAATTTGTAATAATCTAAATTTTCTAGATTAATCCTTTCATTTTATAGGTGGCAATTATCAAGCTCAGATCTAAAGAAAAGTAATGGGAAAGCCAAACTCAGCAGTCTCAATCCCTTTCCCTTTATTTCCAGCCTCCATTCCACGTGTGTAACTGTGAACACTCCCCTGGCAACTGTAGTTTCTTTGTTCTCAAACACTTGCAGTGTACAGACCTAGACCTCTGACAAGCAGGACTTCAAAGCTGCTCTCAAAGAATTTCTAATTTCAGGTGGAGAAATTATAGGGGAGGTGCAATGCTAGAGACATACATAGTTTGTTTGTAGTTTCTAATCTAGTATATTGCAATTGTATCAATTGCAATGAACAATTTCAGCGTAAACTCTTTGCACAAAAAGTGCTTACTTCTTTGGTTTCCTTTTGTGTCATCCGTAATTTCTTTTTAATGGTTAGAATAGAGTCTTTTTCATATCAGGATCTTTTTAAAATTACATTTTAAGATAGAATGAGAGAGAAAGGGGGGTAATGAGAGGAAGAAAGTGAGAATCAATTTTATTTCTTTTTTCTTCTAATATTAATTTTTCTGACACTTAGTTGTGTATGTGGTGCTGGGGTTTGAACCCAGGTCCTTGTGCATGCCAGGCAAACACTCTACCACTGAGCTACCACTATAGCCCCTCATATCAGGATCTGGGTAAAACCTGACAGAATGACACTAATTGACTGCTGTTTATTTCCAGTAAAACAATAGCCGCATGGCTGTACCAAACTAGGAATGGAAAACACTCTTGGAATCAGATTGCCTCTAAGACTATTAGAAATTATAAAAATTATTTTGAAAAGAAGTTCTTCAACTTGAGGGGGAAAACGATAATACCTAACATTCAGCCAGGTATCCCCAAAGTACTTTATTTTTTTTTTTTTTACTTAATTTGATGGTCTCATTATTAATATTACTATTTTACAGATAAGACTACTAGAGCAGAGAGACTTTAAGGAATGTCTCAAAAACATATAGCTAAGAAAATCATGAAGCTTGGATTTTAACCCTGGCAGTAGGACTTACAGGCATATATTTAATCAAATTATTATAAACTTCCCACTGATCTGCTTCAGGACGCAGGAAGCAGACCAAAACATCTTTTCAGGCCTTTTTTGTTTTGGTTTTGCTTTTAAGTTTACTTTCTTTCAGACAGGAGAATTTATATTTGGTTAGGAGGATTGAATCATACTCAGATACAGGATTTTTCTATACATATGGTATGCTATCCTCACATGCACTATTTCCCTATACTTATATTATACTACAATATCTACCCATTTCTGGTAAGACACATTTCCTTTTATTTTATACAGCACTCATATTTTTTCAACCTATTGATAATAAAATAACTACAATGATCTCAATCATTCCCATTTTCTGAAACTAATAAATTGGAAGGTCTGAAAACCTGATTTTTTTCTGGAAGAATTGAAAAGAATAATTGCATCAAAAGAATTGAAAATCTAGTTAATCTGGATGAAATGCAATTGAGTATTTCCCTTAAATAAAACCATCACAAACTTGAAATCCTCTCTGTATCATAAGGTCAGCCTGTTATGCAGTGATTAACGGCTAGGGCAATTTGTTTCCCATCACACAGAAGCTATTATTAGATAACCTCTAATATTAAAGTAGCAGACAGGCTACTTTAAGCTTCCCTTCCAGATCTGGGCCAGCTCTCCTGAGAACCCAGGATCCCTTATTTTGAGATGGATCTATAAATTGACTGATACTCACACACACCCAAAAGGCTTTTGGGTAAGCCTTTGAGAAGGTCAACATACCCACGTGTCACTCACTGGAAGATAAATGAAGGAAGACAGGTTTATTAGAGACTTACTTTTTATTTTGGATGAACATATAAGTTCATACTTCCATATAGGATCTTATAGTTCTAGTATGCTAGAGTCTACCTGTGAATTTAGGCTTAGGGTCTGTGATTCTGTTGTTAGGACAGCACTACACTACATATTTCTTTGTAATATTTAAGGTACCTTAGAAATGTTTCCAATGTTTCAGACAGAAATGCTGCCCTTTCACTTGGCTAAAGGGCAAATAGGAAATACTCTTGCCACGAAGAAAGACTGAGAATTAAAAGAAGATAAAGATTTTTAAAGAAGAAATGGCAATTTACCAAGACAAGCAATGATCAAAGGCTAAGAAAATCAGTGAAGAGCTGTTTCCTTTGGAAACATCAGAGACGTTTCTGCTTTAAAGTCTTAATCTTGTTAAGATAAGAATTTATCAATAAGCTCAATGGGAAAATTGGATTACTCTGTGGCCCATGGTTAGACAAGTTGCAGAAAATCTTTCAGGACAAGAGACTAAATTTAAAAATACAATAAATTCAATTCTTCCTTAAAGTGGAACATCAATATTCTACAGCCACCATCTTTTTTGCCCTGATCCCCACTCCAACAAAAAAGGTAAAATGCTGCTTAAATAGTAGTGCCAGAGGATAGTCTCCAGAATTTTTTCCCCTCTATCTAATGATTATTTGAAATCCTACCACTACTGCTGGTATTTTCCTTCCTCAATTATGGTCCCTTGCATTTGCACGCTCTGACAGACATTGATAATAGTTATTTTTAATAGCTGTCTTTAATAGTTATTTCCCTTTTTACTGACTGAACTATTTTGCTTAGATATCAGTATTCTGTCATATGAGGGTATGCTTCAGGAATGGCTTGTTTCTGCCTTAGGACAGAGATCTTAATAACTCAATTATCTTCGTGTAATAATTATGACTTGAGTAAGACAATTTTAGTAATTTTATTGTATTTTTATAATTATTGTTTAAGGACTGCCATGTAACCTAATTCAAACCAATGAGATAGAAGAGGTATGATCATTTGGAAAAAGATTTTATAGATTTTTTATTTTTTTATTTTGTAGATTTTTAAAAAGGACATGCAAGAATTCATTTCCCCTATTCTTTTAAATTTGGAAATTGCTGTCATATATGCACACTTTTGTATTGCTATACCTATCCTTACATGGTAAGAAAGCCGGCTGACAAAATGAAAGTAGCAGAATAGAAAACAAGCCTTTAGATACTGATTTAGTTCATTTTCAAAGAAAGCACATGTCATCAAAATGATGTAGAAACAATTATAAGAACTAAAACCAGGATCTATTGATAGACATAGAAAAGGATTTTTTCAAATAGTTTCAAGGAGTAAGAGAAACTATGCAAAATCAGTCAAGTCAATTAATTTTTCTTATCATTTTTGGTACACAATAGGTTCTTAATAGCTCAATAACTATTTACATTCTTATATATCCTCTTTTGTCTTATTATTTTGCAATGTCTAGATATCCTATGTGTGATGCTCCTGTCATCTATATAGGATAGTTTTCTGACTGATTTTTGTCAATGAATAATATGTGCACCATAATGTGCATAGAAGCACCTTCCTACCTCTCCCTCTTCCTCTTCTGACTCCTCATTCCCATTGGAATCTTTAACCACACACAATCAGTGCATTATTTTAATGCTGGTGTTCTTTCTCATGCATCAGTGCCATTGTGTATGGGTACAATCTAATCCTACATTATCTCTGCTGCTGCTGTCTGTGGCTATATCTTCAAATAATGTTCCTGGGAACTGTGGGGAGGCTGAGCAATTGAACACCTGTTTTCAAATGATTGCAAAGATGTAATGCTTCTTCCCTCCTCTCCAGAAAATGGTTGAAGAGGCAAACAGAAACAGTTATACTTCTGAGCAAGGAGAATAAAAGCTGTTTCAGGGGTTAACAAGTAAAATATTCAGCAAGCAATTTGCAGAGCAGATGGTTGGGGGAGGGTAAGAAAGGGAAATTAATCTTTGCAGGAATCATTTGGTGTAGACTCTGTTCTCAAAACAAACTGAACAATAGCAGGGACTCAACAATAAGTCTGCTAACATCATCAAGTGTCACTGTGTCATGGCCAGCATGCATTTGAACACTATTGCACATAAAGAGAGCCAGAAGGCAGAAGATTGGGATTCTCACAATCTGCTGAAGTAGAGGATGGTTTAAATCATTCTTTAAAAATTCTAGCTGTGTTAAAAAAATCCCTTCAGGTATCTAGAAGTCTAAGAACTTTAAGTGGGTAACTTATTCCTCTTGTTTTTAATAAGTGCTTTAGATTAGCAAAATAAAACAACCATAACTCTGATAGCTCTGAGTCCCATCAGGAAACAAAAACCATATCAAAATCAGATTCATTTGAGGAGTGTTTAGTAAAGGAAACATTTACTATATCATCAACAAACAAAATCACAAGACAGTGCAGATCCTCTGTGTTACTATGATATTGTGATATAATAAGAAATAGTAAGTCCTGATTAGAACTTCTAAAACTCATGTAATTTCCTAGGTAACAATAACAATGAAGGCGAAAGGAGCATCTTTAGTTATTCATAACAAGCCCTTTTCTACTTACCTGAGTTTATTTTAATTGGAAAGCCTATGAGGATTGGAAGCTTGCTGCCAAAGCAACTGACCATACTGGAACTTTGAGCTTTGCCTCTGACCTCTTGGGAGGGGAGAAAGGCTGAAGATTGAGTTGATCACCAGTGGCCAATGGGCTGTGTAATGAAAGCTCCATAAAAACACAATAATGAGATTGGGAGAGCTTCCAGTTTGGTGAATAAGAAAGCATCCAAGTTCCAGGAGAGTGTATAACTCTTCAAGACTCCATAGGTTTACAATGTCTGTACCTAATACCCTTCTAGACCTCTCCCTGTATACTCCTTCATCTGTCTATTCATTTGTATCCTTCAATTTAGCCTTTGAAATAAACCAGCAATAGAGTAAATGAACACTTTTCTAGCAAATGATGGAACCTAAGAAATGGATTGTGACAACCTATGATTTGTAGCCAAGTTGGACAAATTAGTGGGTGACCTACAGACTGAACTGTTTTAATTAGGTTTTACTTGTCTCTGACCAAAATATTTGACAAGAGAACTTGGAGGAGGAAAAGTTCATTGTAGCTCATAGTATCAGTGGTCTTAGTCTATAGATGGCTGACTCCATTGCTGTGAGCCCAAGGTGAGGCAGAACTTCACAGGGGATGGGTGTAGGAGAGGGGAGTTATTACCCTCACGGCAGCAAGAAGGTGTGGGGAAGGAGACACAGAGAAGAATAACCCTTCTAGGGGACTCCCCCAGTGACCCACCTCCTTCAACAATGTCCCACCTGCCTATAGTTATCACCAGTCCATTTAAGTTAGAATGAACTGATTAGATTATAGCTCTCAATTCAACCACTTCACCACCAAATATTCCTGCATGAACAGGAAATTTGTGGGCATATGTCATATCCAAAATATAATATTGCCTCTGGTCCGCAAAACTCACGTCCACTTCACAATGCAAAATGCATTTAGTCTATTTCCAAGAGTCCCACAGTCTTAATAGTTCCATCACTGCCCAAAAGTCCCAAGTCCAAAGTCTTCACTGAGATGCAAGGGAAACTCAGGGCAGTGAGCCCCTGAAAAATCAAAAGCAAGTTAAACATATCCAATATACAATGGAACAGTGTACCATTCCCATTCCAAAAGGGAGGAATAGGCACATAGAAAGAAAGGATGGGACCAAAGACCAAAGATCAAAACCCAGTCAGGCAAACGGTTCTAATAACTCTGCCCATAATTCCTAATGTAGCATCTGGGACACATGGCTGCAAGATGTTATTTCCAAAGGGCTCTTGCAGCCCCACACCTTTGGCCTTGCTGGTTATAGTGCACATGGGCTCCCTTAGCCTGGCTCCCTCTGCATCTAGCAGCTTTTCCGGGCAGACAGTCCAAGTTACTGGCATCTCTTCATTTCAGGGGTCTCCATTCCAATTTCAGCTTCACTTTCACAGGTTCATGCCTCACCCTCTCTGGGGCAGCCAGCAGGGATTCTGACCCAGATCCACTTTGCCTGGCCTCCCAGATGTACTTTAAAAATCTCAGTGGAAGCCTCCATGGCAACCTAACCTTAGCATCCTGCATTCTTGTAGAATCAGTACCAAATGGATAATGCCAAAGATCTGATGCTTGCTCTTGCATCACCTGATCCCCGCTAGGATCATGGCTTGCAGTGGCTTCTGAGTGCCTGCAGGGTTGAGCATAGTGAAACAACTTCTTCTGGCCGCCCCAGGATGAGCAGGGCACCTCCAGAATCTTTTTTCAAAGGATGTTTCCCTTCAACATCTTAAAGCCTATAGTGAGTACAGTCTTGCAAATTTCTGATGTTTTAGCTTCTGTTTTAGCTTCTTTGCTGCTGTGACCAAAAGACCTGATGAGAACAGTCAGAGGATGAAAAGTTAATTTGGGGGTGCATGTTTTCAGAGATCATAGTTAACAGATGGCCAACTCTGTTCCTTGGGGCCTGATGTGAGGCAGAATATCATGGTGGAAGTGTGTGGTGGAGGAAAGCATCTGGGAATAGGACAGCCAGGAGAGACAGAGAGAGAGAGAGAGAGAGAGAGAGAGAGTTCTCCATTTGCTGAGGAAAAAATTTATATCCCAAAGCTTGTCTTTAGTGACCTCCATCCTCCAGCCACACCCTACCTGCCTATAGTTAACCTTAGTTAATCCCTACCCCAAGATAAGTGTGCTGATTAGGTTAAGACTCTCATAACCCAATCATTTCACCTCTAAACCTTTTGGCCTTGTCTCATACATAAGCTGTTTGGGGACTTCTTTTTGTATCTAAACTGTAACACCTGAAAAGCCATCAGCTATCTTTCTTATTGTCTCTGTGTGATGTACTTAGTATATCTTTGGTGGCTGTCATCTCTTCAACAAGCATACCTTCCTTGACCCAGTTTTACATGCATTTTTTCTGGTCAAACTGTAAATTTTAATAATCTTTTTGCTCTATTTTTCTGCTGCTGTTTCTCACAAGAGAGCTGGCTAAAAGATTCTAGCAATATCAATTCCACCGACTGAATGCTGGGCTGCTTTGAAATTTCCTCTGCTAGAATAGCTCATGATTTTTAAATTCAGGCTCATACAAAGTCTCAGGACATGGGGAAAATGTAAACAACTTCTTTGCAAGATTATAACACTAGTGGTCTCTCGTTCATATAGGTTGAATATGAAGTATCCCCTAAAAGCTCCTATGTGACAATGCAAAAATTCTGAGCTGAAATGATTGGGTTATAAGAGCCTTAACCCAATCAGTTAAAGTGGTAGGGTGTGGCTAGAGAAGGTGGGTCATTGGAGGCATATGTTCAGGGTATATATTTTGCATCTTGTGTGGAGTTTCTCTCTTTGCTTCCTGGAGCCATACCTTGACCAGCTTCCATCTCCCTCTGTCATACTCTGAACATCTGCCATGATGTTTAGTCTCACCTCAAGCCCCAAAGAAAGGAGCCAGTCTTCTATGGACTAAGACCTCTTAAACCATGAACCCCCCAAAAACTTGTCCTCCTAAAATTGTTCTTGTTTGGTTTTTAATTACAGTAGCAAAACAAACAAACAAACAAACAAACAAACAAAAAAACCTGACTAAAGCACTAGACCACTTCTAAACAAAGTCCTTATTTACTTCTGAAACCTCATGATCAGTCTGAATTCCCATCAGCATTCTGGTCTTCTGAACTCCCATTGGAATTGCTCATTTAGTTTCATTTGCAATATTCTAAAACATTTCCAGTTTCCTTCTGTAAGGTATTCCAAATTCCTCTAAAAATCCACTTTCAAAGGATCTGAACCACATGGTCAGGTTAGTCATAGCATTGATCCCACTTCTCAGACAATTTCTCTTTTAGTCAGGGGTTGTTTTGCTATGACCAAAATAGTTGATGAGAACAACACAGAGGAGGAAAAGTTTACTCCTAGTGTCAGAGGTTCAGTTCATGGGGAGCTAACTCCTTTGGTCTAGACACAAGGTAAGGCAAAACATCATGGTGGAAGGGTGCAGTGGAATGAATGTGTTCTTCTCATGATAAGGAAGTAGAGGGAGCTTGGGTAGGACCACAGGGAAGATGAACCTCTCCAGGATGCTATTGCAGTGTGTATAACACTGTTTCTTACTCCACTGTTTCTGATCTCTGACCCCAGTAATACACCTCCTTCAGCCATGCCCCACAGTTACCAGTCTATTTAAGCTAGGATCAATTGATCAGTTTATAGCTCTCACAATTCAATCACTTAACCTCTGAACATTCCTACATAAATACAACAGTTTTTTGGAGACACCTCATATCTAATCCAGTTTATTAGCCCTTGCAGTTGACATCTAAAGTGGGTGGTGGTCAGTCTCAGAGGACTAAGCCCTTAACCTGTAGGGTCTAGGCTAACTACAGGTAGTTAGTGTCAGAATTACTGAGACATTTGTTGTGGGAAGTGCTTTAAGTTGTGGGTGAGTATAGGAGGAAAGAAGTTTGTTTTTCCTGAACAACAGGAGGCTTACAACCTGTAGGTTTAAAGGGACCAAGGAATGGAGTCTGGCAGAAGCTGTGATCATTGGTGAAAGGAAATAGATAGCTCTGAGTACAAGAAGCTGAGGGAATAAATACCCTGACCTTCCTCTCTTTCTTCATTCGGATGGTGCTTCCTGTTGATTGAACCTAGCCAGAAGAAGGAGTCTGTTGTTCTTGTTCAAGGAAAACACCCTTTGGGGCACAGTGCAAGACACAGAAGAGGGAAGAGCAGAGATACCACAGTCCCTTCTAGGATGGCTCCTTAGCAAGCCTTAATGATTTAAATGTAAGTGACTTATAGTTCATTTGAATATAGAGTTTACTTCACCTGAAAAGCTTTTTGTTCTCCATTTTTCTAAATCACAACAACCTTCTTTGGACTAATCCAAGCTCCATCTGGATAAAGACCTAGTTCCAGACCCTAGGGACTGTTTGTGCCTATTCCTGATAACAAATTGAATCAGTTAGAATTAGGATCAGGAGCACAAATCAGAAAATGCAATAAAAATTTGCTTAAATCTGGTAGAAGTTTATTCCTTACTTATGTAGGTTAGGTCTACCAGGAAAATTCACAGACTTCAAGAAACTGTCCTACAGAAAATGAATAAATCACCCTCTCTATATTGGAGCCTGGATCTGAGCAAAGATCTTTTTACAAAACTTTTGTCAGCTTACAATTTTGAGATGAAGAGAAACAATTTGTAGTTATGTGCAAAGAAGAGTAATTAGGTAATATTGTATTTAACCTTAGGGCATCACATTTTACTTAAAAAAGAAATAAACAAAAAAAGAAAACAGAATAATGATGGAGAAGAAGGCCTTCAGACACACTACAAATACAATTTCTTTCAATTATGCACAATAAGCATAGTGAAAGAGGAATCTAGTCACACCATCTTTTGAAAATGACTCTCCAGGGACTGGAGCGTGGGCTCAGCAATTGCGGCACTTGCCTTGCATGCCCAAGTATGCGGGTTCAAACCCCAGCACCACAAACACAATGAAGTGTCCGAGCAATGAAGTCCATGAAAAACTAAATGAAAATTGATTCTCTCTCTCTCTCTCCCCCTCCCTCTCTCCTTAAAAAAGAAAGAAAGAAAATGACTCTCCAAATAATTTGCTCTCCAATAAAGATCTTCAATTATATAATTCCTCAATTGCAGGTACATTTGAGGAATAGGCACAGAGGGATACAAAATTTCTGCTAATGGTGGTAAACATTCTTATACATGAAACCTAGGGAACTGAATAGAGAAGTCTCTGTTCTCCTGCCCTGGATTTTATCTGATTATGTTGGCTACCCAATTCCTGTAGTAATTTCAAAAAAGTGCTATTTGAAGGATGGAGAGAGAAAAGAGAGCCACATCACACTCTTCTTTTTAATTCTTAGATAATTTTGATACAAGTTAAACTTCTTTTTAAAAATTTAGATTATCAAATATCACTTTAGAGGAACTAATTCTGCTCATTAGTATTTTCACAGGACCATTAGTATGGTAGGGGAGCACTCTGAGCAGATATTATGATTCTGCTGTGGGATGCGCTTGGGATTTTTCTGGGACCTAAACGATTCCACTGTGGCTTTTGTGAGTATTCTTTGCCTGATGTTTCTCTCTGTATTTCTCTCTCCACCCCAATTCCTGTACATGTCTTTTATGTCTCATATTAGGTAATATGCAAATTTTTAAGAATTATCTTATTTTATGGAGAAATAAACTAGTTTTTGGAAAAAAATAATTTGAACTATCAGGAGAGATGGAGGACTGATATTTAGATATGTTCACACTTGGGCATCAGTTTTACTAGTTTATGAGAAATGAAGGAGGAAGGCAGGGAGGGAGAAAGGCAGGCAGGCAGGAGGGAGGGTTAGAAGGTGGAAAGGAGGGTAAGAAGGAATGAAAGAACCAAGGAACAAAGGAAGGGGGTAGCAGAGAGAGATAAAGAGTAGGAAGAACACACCTTCAAATCACAGGGCTGCTTGTGAAAGACTTCCTCTGACTCTGGCATCTGAGATACTATAGCACAAGTCCAATTTTCTGAAGACATTTGACAAACTGTTAAACCAATGATTATTTTGGGCAGTTTAATTCCTTTGTTTAAATTAGATGTACAATGTTTGCATCAGTTTAAAAAGTTTAAATATGCAGCTTACATCAGACCTTTAGTAAAGCAATCATTTCAAAGACAATTGTAATATTGCCTCATTGTGTTTAGAAATGTATTTGGTAGAGTTCTAAAGAATTTTATTCAAATGGCAGAAACTGAACACATTATACCTATCCATTAAATCTGAAATGAAGAGATGGGAATAAAATTCTAACTACATTTTTTTACCGCTTTTGGTGCCGTAAAAGGAAAATATCACTTTCTACTATGATTCATTCACTGTTGTCTGGCTGGTTTTATAGAAAGGAATTGAAATTAGGCTCGACTCTGCAGGAGTTTGCTACAGGTATTCTGGAAAAGAAGTATTGATTTTGCTTTAAATGTTAACTCCTGAATAAAAAAACTCCAGGTTTGTTTTCATATGTCCTGATGGAAATTAGCTAGAAACAGTTTCATCTGTCCTTGAAAAAAATGTTTTAAAATTGGCTGTAAAGTTTCATCTTCCAGATGGGAAGCCTTAAGCAGACCCTGCTGAGATGGCATATTAAAGGCTAAATATGCCCAGCATATACATGAATTCCCCAGGTTGACTATAAATATTTAAAGAGTTGTTGGTGTGTCACGAAAACATAACTGCACCTTGTGTCTATGTAGGATGTTTTATAAACAAATCTGTTTTCCACTTTTTCTTGCCTAGTCATTTCTATTTAAAGGGACTGAGCCAGTTGTATTTTCAAGGACCCACCCAAACCTTGAGCCCTGTGGGTACGTCGCACAGTCATCAGAAGCTAGCAAGAGGAGCCTGTGGGTTCTGTGGATTCCAGTGATATATACACTTATGTTTCCAGTAGAAAACACAGGCACACAGGCATATGTGCATCAAAGACAAAAACACCACTTGAGCAGCGTAAGACTATAACTGCATCCGCTGATTCACATACAAATATAAGTACCGAGATTATAAAAATGATAATAGTAATCATGATCATAATATTTATATCAACAACTATGACAGCAACCGTTCTCATTCACCATACATCACTATCCGATAGGCAAAGCATTTTATATTACTTAATCCTCTTTAAATTCTTTGAAGTGCTTGTAGCCTCAGTTTTATAGACATGGGATCTTAAGTCCAAAGATAGTGTTTTTACCATCAAAGGGTAGACCACAGAATTAAGATATGGTCTTCAAACTTACTACATCTTTCTGTTCACTAAATAAGTCAATTAGATTGGCTATAAAAAGATACCTATGTTTGAGAAGATTGACATCAAATTGGATGGTGAAAAAGAAGTCCTATTTAAATAGGGAAAGGATGACTGCTAGGTGAAAAACATAGAAGAAAATAGACGAAACAGCTGCAGGGAGCTGGTTCAACTCCAAGTGCATAATGCACACTACAGCGAACATAGTTTTAGTGTTTCATGACATTTTCTTGAAAGTTTTGGGTTCAAGGATGACCAATATTTCCTTTACTACAGTTATTCATGACAGTGGTAGGAAGACTTCCTGCCACTTATTGAATGCTAACTCTGAATTAGGAACTGGTCCATGTGTTGTACTCTATAATTCAAATCTGCCAAATCAACGCTGTGAAGTAAGTATAGTTGCTCTTTTTCACTGAGCCTTAGGGAGACAGAGTGGTTTCCTTAAATTCATATAATTCAGAAATGCAGAACCAGGATTTGAATCATCAATACTTTTTAGTATGACTTCCACTGACACCTACATTGTTATGTAATTAAGACAGAAAAGTTAATTGGCACAGAAATATATTCTACTCTGGATTTCTTCTCAAGTCTCCTGAGACCACAGCTCTAGACATTTCAGATAGGAATTAAACAGAAAAATTGTATTCATTAAATGAATGTGGCATGAGATTATATTTTCTTATTAGTCTAACATTCAATAGTTCACATTCCACATGTTTTGTTCTCTCATGCTAAAGAATGGTGGCAACATTTTTATTTAGGGTCTAAAACAGTGCATCTAGAGTCTAACACCCATGTTGCGAAGAAGACAACATAATTATGAGATATTTTCGAATGCTGGAAGCAAATTTTTACAATTGTTAAACTGGGGATTGCATATTCAAAGGCAATATTTTATCCATGATTAAGCTAATTATAGTAACTAATATTTAATGAGCAGTTACTACATGGTAGGCATTCAGGTATTTGATTTGATACTGATAGAAGAAACAACATCTGTCAATAAAAATAAAGGCCTATGTGCTCATGATATCCATATTCTAGGGCTGATTAATGTGGTTTAAGTATCTAGGTGTGAAGAATTAAGTAACCGAGGAAAGAAATCACACAAAAAAGTCATTGTGCAGGGTCTGGAGTGGTGGTTCAGTGGTTGCAGCACTTACCTGATATGCACAAGGACGTGAGTTCGAACCCCAGCACCATGTACAAAACCAAGTGTTGGAGAAATGAAGGCCACATGAAAAACTAAATAAAATTAATTTTCTCTTTCTCTCTCTTTCTCATTGTCCTTCTCTCTTAAAAAAAAAAAAGTCATTGTGCATAAATGAGGCCATATCTAAAAGCCTTCAGAGAAATACTTCACTTTAGAATAGCAGTGGAGCCAGTGATAGGTTCAAGCTTCATTTTGAAAGATGAATGCAATTCATGTGCACAATTATACAATAATGACTTTCCTGTTTTAGAAGGTAATATCATTTTGGATATTGTTATGATTTGGCGTCCCCACCAAAATTCACACTGAGTCTTCTTCCTCAATATGGCAATGTTGGAAAATTGGGCCTGGTGGGAGATGTTTGGGTCCCGGGAATGGAGATTTCATGAATAGATAAAGCCATCTTGAGGGCATATGTTTGTTCTCACTTCTGGGGACAGGACTAGTTACCTTAGAGTAAGTTGTTACACAGCAAGGTTATCCTTCATGTTCTCTCTTTTTTGCACACACACACTTCCCTTTTACGTCTTTCTGCCAGAACTGAAGCAGCACATGGCTCTCACCCAATTCAGCTGTCTGATCTTAGACTTCCCTGCCTCCAGAACTGTGAGTGAAATAATCCTTTTTAAAATAAATTGTCCAGTCTCAGACGTTCAGTTATAGCAACAAAAAATAAGCTAATATATATTTATTAAAGGGAATGAAATATATTTTAGCAAAGTTGATGATTAGAAAGTTATTTATTTGCAGTTATTATTTTTATATATTAAAATATTTCAGCAAGTACAGACTATTTGAAGATTATGCCACAAAGCCTTCTTTTTCTAAAAATCTCCTTCTAAAACATTTTTCCATTAGTGTGTCCAATAAATAGTAAGTAGTGCGATTAGTGCTCTATAACTTTAATTTATAAGATTTTAGACTGTTTTAAAATATTCTAGCTCATATTAAGTGGTCTAATTTGGTTTCCTTTTACTTTAGAAATAAGTAAAATAAAACAAAATAAAAAGCAATATAAAAGCAATTTGAAAAGATAAAATTAATTCTGTTTTGACCTAGAGTTTCTTAGCCAGTGTTTGCTTGGTGCATTGAATGGAACACAAATATGATAAGACATTAACTTTAATTAGAAAATCAAGCTAGCCTTTGAAAAACATAAGAAACTAAAACAACCTCACAATTTCCTAACAAGTAAGAATTCTCAAGAGAAAAGAATAAACAGCATCACAGTCCTGCAGTCATGTACATAACACTCTTTTCATTTCTGGTTGTAAATCCCTAATTTGTACAAGTGATCAGCATTTCCCTGGGGTCATCAAGATACTAATAATAAAAGATCTACTTTCTTATATTTCAAGATAAATTTTCATTGCAAATACAGGAGAGTTACCTTAGGCTGTTGAATTTAGATATTATAATCATAAGCACTCAAAATATGTAAATTTACTAAAAGCAGAGATTATAAATTTCTGATAAGAAAATAAAGTAATGTAAAATTTGTATTAGTAGTTGCTTTGTATGACATCTATAAATTTCTCTTAAATTTTAGATATTAGATTTAATAGACTATTCCTAATCTATCTTCCTCAAATATTAAGAAAATTGTTTCATTGTTTTAAATGGCTTATTAGTCCATTCAATTTTACCTGTCCAACAGTTTTGAAATGTTTTTGAAAAGTAAAATTTAGTAAAGTCATTAATAATACTATTATATTTCATATATTTATTCTTTTATATTATTTTAACGACCCCTAGAGTAACATATGATTTATACTATATTTGATATGCGTGGATACTCCAACCCTCTTTTCTCTCCCTCTCTGTCTGTCACAACTCAGACCCACACATCATGATAAATAATAATAAATCACTAAATATTTCCAAATATTAATGAGTTTGTAGCCCCAAATCTTACCAATATTTTCTTTTGCTCAAGAGTTTTATCAAGATGCCAGGGGAAATCTACTGTAGGGTTAACATAATTATAAAAATTGAGGCTACTGGTATAAGACTATGTATTTCCTTTTAGTACTAGTTAAAAAAAGACCTTGTTTCCAAAAATAAAGGCAATCAGGAAACATAAACTTCACAATTATAATTAAGTCCAGTGGAATGGATTATCTCACACAGTGCTTAGGAAAGTAAATGAAAAATAGAATCAACTCCCTGAGCAGTTGACTGTTGATAGAATCTAGAGAACAATTTGCAACTCTCCATCAATCTCCTTAAACTTTTATAGGTTTTAATAAATTATTTCCACTCTTAAAAATGAATCCAGTGGGTAAAAATCAGAGATGTATGCAAATATTCATGAAAAGATATTAAGTAAAACAATATTTTATTACAACAAATTGAAAATAACTAAAATGTATACATGTACAAAATTATTTCATACTTGAAATATTATAGATCTAATAATATGATACAGTACTTTACAGCATTAAACTATTTATTTAGGGATGTGGAAATAGGCTAATGATACAAAGTTAAGTGAAAAAAGAAAATAAATATTATTATTATCCTCCCCAATTGGGGGAGGATATCTGCCAACATATTCAACCTTGAAATTATTTATAGTTTATGGAATTAGGAAAAGTTTAATTTTGTGTCTTCTACTACATTTTATATTTTCTATAATAGACATGTGTGATTAATCTAATCATTTCTATAACATCTATATTATAATTTCTTATAAGCACCAAGACCTAATTGTTGGATTCGCATACCCATTATTTCCATGAACAGATCAAGCCCCAAACATACCCCCCAAATCTATAAATTTTCCATAATTTCCTAGTTCTACTGCTTTTTTCTACCGTTTTCTTAATCACCCAAGGTAGATATCTAAATTCATCTTTATCTGTTTCTCTTTCATTATTCAAAATGATTGGTTTTAAAGTCCAGTACATGATTTTTGACAAATGGCTCTAAAGTATATATTTTTCTCCAGAAATCAATGACACCTAAAGAAAAAGTTTCAAAGTTCTAAATATTCTATAGAAAACTAACAAGCACATATTGAGCTTCATTTTTGGGAGAGTCCAGTACAGATGAGTGCTTCATCCATACCAAGAGCTTCACCATTTCCTTCAATGTTTCCTAATAAATTTTGTTTCACTTATATTTTTACTCACTGTGTGACACAATGCAAACATCTATTCTTCTCTTAATTCTTCTGTGAGTAACTCTGACAGCAATGGATCCAATTTTATTGCTTCCCATTGACTTAGCACAACCTACTTTTGAAGAATTCAGCACAAGGAGTTGTAATTACCTTCTGTACATTGTGACCTACTTTCCAGAAGAGCCCATGCTTGAAAAACTACCTTGAAAGAAGGAATTTCAATCCTTCTTTCCTGTTCTCAGTATTAACAGAGGTTGGATTAAATGATTAGAAATTCTGTAATTTTCACTGTATAACATTATTTTGATTGTTATTCTGTTACACTTTTAAATTTAAAATGCAATTTTCTACCAATTCATTCACAAATATATCTATTGTACAAAACTTAGAAATTATACTGATGTCACTTAAAAGTCAGAAAACTAGCCCATCTTTAACTAAAAAAATGGTGCTTTATCTTCTCATAGTAAATACAATAACTTTGGTAAAGAGAATTATCATTGTTGAAAATTTATGTGAGGATTATGCCAAACACTTTATATATTAAATTTTCATAATTCCTTGCTTACAATTAACTGAGTCTGGGACATTTAAATAAATTTTTAAGGTCTCACAGTCAGTAAATTTTACATCTTCATGGAAATGAATTCAAGTCTCATTGGAAAACCAGTTTCCTTAAATAAATTGACTGGAACATGTTTTTAATAAACATGTTTGATTATAGGTATTACAGATTTGATTATAGGTATTAAATGGGTACTCTGCGTATTTTCTATACTAGATCAGAAAACTGTTACAGAGTAAGAAATGATAGTTGCACAATAATTTTTAATTAGTTTATTACTTATAAGAAATATTACTCATATAAATAGTGAACTCTAATATGATCCTGAATTATCTTGCTTCTTTGGCTTTTCTCAGTCGACAAAATATTGTACATGTTATTTTAAAATATCCTTAGGATAACGCCAAGAAATAAAGTCTAAAACCCAATTTTTTCATACTTCAAAGAGTAACAATATTCTAATCCAAAGTGTGTCCTATAAGACACATTGGTTAAAAAAGGTCCTGAGGTTGCAAAGTTTGAAAAATACTGTACTATATTTGTTATGGTTTAGATATTAGGTATCCCCCCAACAGTTCATGTGTGAGACAGTGCAAGAAAGTTTTGAAAGGAAATGATTGGGTTATGAGAGTCTTAATCAGTGAATTAATTTCCTGATAGGGATTCACTGGGTGGTGACTGTAGGCAGGAAGGACGTGACTTGAGGGGATGGGTCCCTGGAGGCATTGTCCTTGATGAGTGGAATGCTCCCTCCCTCTCTCTCTCTCTCTCTCTTTCTTTCTCTGTCTCTCTTTCCTGGTAATATGGTAATATTCTGAGCTGTTTTCATGCACCACACTCTTCTGCCATGATGCTCTGCCTCACCTCAAGCCCGGAGGAATGGAGCCAGCCTTTAATGGACTGAGACCTCTGAAACTGTGAACCCCAAAGTAAACTTTTCCTTCTAAAATTGTTCTTGCCAGGTCTTTTAGCAGCAAGAAACTGACTAAAAAGAAGTATGTATTTCAGGTTTTACATGTAATATGTAATAAAAAGGTCCTTGCATTTTGGAAGGCCCTAGGACCAAATAGATCCTTATCTATATGTTCAAACACACAGTTTTTTCAATTTTGAGAATGATTTTTCCCAGTAATCTTAATGCATGTGACTATCTTTATTTAATGAGAGACTCAAGAGGTTTAATAAAGGTATATAAATCATATCCCATAAGTATGTTTGGGGAAACTGGGACTGGAATTATTTGCATACAAAAGAGTGATAGAACATGGGCAAAATATTGATTGCCTCAATATGTATTTATTGCTTGTGAAATAAATCCATATGAAGCAGATGTAGGGTTTTGTGTATTGTCTAAAGAAAAGAAAATAAAGGGAGTGTCATTAAGTAAATTCCACAAGGAGAATTCAGCCCAAATTAATAACATTTTATAATGATTAGAGCTTTCATATTATTGCTGTTGTTTTGTTTTGTTGTAGTGGAAAGGATTACAACTGAGGCCCTGCATATTTCAGACTAGCACTTTATCACCCTCAGCCCAAGCTATCAAAAATCATCCTAAGTAACAAAGGACATAAAAGACTTCTACAATGAAAACTAGCAAACATTAAAGAAAGAAATTGAAGAAGATCTGAGAAGATGGTCGTTCTTGGTTAGGAAGAACCAATACAGTTAAAATGGTCATTCTGCCGAAAGCCCTGTACAGATTTAATGCAATCCCCATCAAGATATCAATGACATTCTTCATGGATATAGAAAAAGCAATTCTCAGATTCATTTGGAATAACAAGAAACCCATAATAGCCAAAACATTACTAAGCAAGAAAGAGGAAACCAGAGGTATCATAATACCTGACCTGAAATTATATTATAGGGCTATAGTAACAAAAACAACATGGTATTTGGTATCAAAACAGACACGAAGACCAACAAAACATAGTAGAAGCCATGGAGACAAATCCACAAGTCTTTAACCATCTGATATTTGACAAAGGGGGAAAAATATAACATGGAGGAAAGACACCCTGTTCAACAAATGGTTCTGGACAAACTGGACAGCTGTAGGTAGACAACTGAAGCTAGATGCCTATCTCTCACCCCACACAAAGATCAAATCAAATGGATCCAAGAATTAGGAATCAAACAGCAGTTATACAATTGCTAGAAGAAAAAATAGAATCAACACTCCACCACATTGGTGTAGGCACCTCCTTCCTCAACAAGACTCCCATAGCTCAAGAATTAAAGTCAAGAATCAATGAGTGGGATGCCAATAAACTGACAGCTTCTGCTAAGCTGAAGATTTTGTCAAGAGTATCAAGAGAGAACCTACAGAATGGGAGAAAATCATTGTATGGCTGAAAGTGGACTAATATCCAGAATATCAAAGAATTAAAAAAACTAAACACCAAAACCACAAGTAATCTATTCAATAAATGAACTAGGGAACTAAATAGAGACTTCTCAACAGAGGAAGTCCAGAAAGCCAATAAATATATCAGAAAATGTTATACATCACTAACTATCAGAGAAATGCAAATCAAAACTTCACTGAGATCCTACCTTACTCCTGTCAGAGTGTCAAAAATGAAGAATACGAACAATGACAGATGCTGGAGGGGTTGTGGGGTGAAAGGAACACTAACATACTGCTGGTGGAACTGCAAACTGGTACAGCCACTCTGGAAAGCAGTGTGGAAACTCCTCAAAAAACTAGGGATGGAACTACCTTATGACCCAGCTATCCCACTCCTGGATATTTTCCCAAAAGAGCTAGAATCGGCACACTACAGAGGCACAGCTACATCAATGTTTATAGCATCTCAGTTTATAATAAGCTAAACTAAAGAACCAATTTAGATGCCTCTCACTGGATGAATGGATTCATAAATTGTGGTATGTATACACAATGGAGTTCTACTCTGCTATTAGAAAGAACAGTATTATGCTTTTTGCAGCTAAATGGATGGAAATGGAAAAAAATTATGCTCAGTGAAATATCCCGAACATAGAGACTTAAGGGCCAAATGTTTTCTCTCACATGTGGAAGCTAGTGTAACACCTATGACAAGATGATGATAGTCAGCTGAGTTTAAGTAATAAACTCACCACAGTTGAAATTCCACATAGATGGGGGAAACCATACCTAGGAAGGCAGGGGGAGAAGGAAGAGAGGCAGGGAAGGGTGAATGGGATAAGGGGGTTATCAGTACAATGGGGAATACTCAACTCCCACTAGCTATTTTATACAGACAGGCAGAGAACCTCAGAAATGTCAATAATCATTATACATGTATATGTTCATTTCAAACTATAGTATGGTGGAATTACAGAGGAGACATGAGCTCAGGGAATGGATGAAGACAGGTAGATCCTTGGTCTAGGATCAACCTCAACTTATTATCTCACTATGTCAATATCCATATTTGCATGAATATGTAGCAACAGTTCCCTCTGATATGTAAGTCAATGTCAAACTAATAAAAAAAATCATCCCAAGGGATGTGATTCTTATTGTTGAGGGAGATTCCTGGGTTCACCTGCATTCCACGTCCTTATATAACTTTTGAAAATACAAATGTGACTTCTAGATATGCATGCTTAAGCCAGGAGCACACACATGCACATACAGGCATAAAAGCAATCTCTACAGCCAAGAGAAGAGACCTTCCTAAAGCTTTGTAAAAATGCGAAAGAGTGCGTGGTTAATTCTAACCAGAGATATCAAACTTGCCTCTCCAATGTGTTTCAGTACCCTGTAAAAGGTAAATATTAGCTTTCTATTACTGTAACAATATACCAGAGGTAATAAACTTTAAGGAGAAAAGGCTCATGTTCCCAGAGGTTTTTGTCCATTGATGGTAGCTGAATTAGTCTACTCAGACTACCACAACACAACACCACACATTGGGCAGTTTAAACACCAGACGTTCATTTCCTCACAGTTCTGGGGGTTGGAAGTTGAAGATCAAGGTGTTAGCAGAGTTGGTGTCCAGTGAAGCCTTTTCACTCGGCTTCAAGATAGTCATCTTTGTAATTTGTGCCCTCACACAGTCTTTTCTGTGAGCACATGTCTCTTTTCTTCTTATGGGGACACCAATTCTTTTTTATTGGTACCCCATCATTATGACCTCATTTCAACTTATCTCCCTGAAGGCCTTATCTCCAAATATACTCACATTGGGAGTTCATTTGGGGGTTACACAACTCAGTTCAAAACAGGGATAGAAAATAGAAAGAGCCGTCATTGGTGAGAATTAGTAGCTGCAAAATAAAGGAAATGATTTAGTCACCAAAAAGATAGTTTCTCTAATTCACATTTACTAACTTTCCCAAAAGAATATTATTTAAATCCTTGTACCATATTGTTTTATTTATGGTATAATTAGCAAATAATAGGTCTTTAACAAGTTTATTTTTTAACTTGATGAGAAAAAGTTGGAACATTAGAAAGGGGAATTCTCATTGGCTTTTCACACTAACAAAAGCATTTACACATAATGTTTGAGAAAAGGACTTTTGCTCTCCCATTTTAAAATGATAATTTCTAATAGTGTTTATGATTATTACATTTTTCTCTAGAAGCTCTGTTGTAGCATATAATGCCAGCCAAAAGCTCTCATGGCCACATGTTTGATTTTAATGGACATTCGTTACGCTCATTGCTGAGCTTCTCCAGGGAGAGCAATGGTTCCATATCACATGAGAGAATGTTTTCCTACACTAGATTTTAATTTCAAGTTTACTATGGGGGATCTTTAGCCTAGATAGAAAATATCTATGCATGAAACATAGGTGTGAGGTTCAGCCAAATGGATCCCATTGCTACACTTGATATGGTCGACTACCATGCCTCAGTCTCTGCTACTCAGGAAATATCTCCTTGGATGAGAAAATTGAGTCTTGAATGATCTGACCCACTTTTTATATTATTTCATGTACATAATAAAATTTTTCTTAAGCATTCGATGGATATGTAGTTATTACACTAATTCTTTAAACATTTGTTCTCTTGTGTGTTAATGTTTACCTCATGTTTTACTCAACTTTATACATCAAACTGGACTTTATAATCATCTTCATAAGTCCAAATTTATTAAATGATTTCCTCATTCAAATTTTATTTGTCTTTAATACAGAAGAAGTGATTAGCATTATCAGGATTTCATTCCTCAAGCAGTTTATATTTTTGATATTTTATTAGCTATGTAAACTCATAACTGTTTTTCTAAAAGAGAAAATCAATTTTATTTATTTTTTCATCTGGTTTTTGTTTTTCTGACACTTAGTTGTGGATGCAGTACTGGGGTTCAAACCTGGGTCCTGGCACATGCCAGGCAAGCACTGTAACCACTGATACATTGCTCCAGTCCCAATTCATAACTTTCAACGATTGTGAATTAAGGGAAAATAATTTTAAAAGTTTTTGTTAACAATAATAATTATATAATAATTTTCTTTTAAGAATGATTTTGATATCTTGAATGATTGTGAAAATAAAATTAGGGTTTACCTTACTGGAAAGCTGAGATTTAGAACATTTATCCTAAAAAAAAAAAAAAACAATCTGGGTCTTTGAGATTCCCTAATTTGAGACTTATTTGATGGATTGCTAATCAATTTTAGTTATGGATCTAGAGAGCTGTAGTTGGTTGTTCCTGGGGGAATATAATGGGGTGTATACTGCCTAGAAACTATTTTACTGATGTCCTGTAATATTAAGATCTCCAACATATTAGGGTTCAATAAGCAATCACAAAAAAAAAAAAGTACTTCAAGGGTTACAGATGCCAGGAAGATAATTTTGGTGAAATTTTAGTCTGCTGACTGAGCTTAAATGCAAATCAGACATCAGTAAACTATTTTGTAAATAATTATTGACATTTTTATAGGAAAGTTACCATTATATGTGGAACCTCAAATACATTGGTGAATAAAGTAAGCTGTTATATGGGTGTGCCATTGCTATTAGACTTAGCCCTTTTCACACTCATTACTCAGCCCCAAACTGACATAGATCCCAAGCAATTCATATCCCCATCATTTTGGGCAACAGGACATTAATAATGGGTTTATTATCAAAGCAGATCATTCCATGCCTTATTATCTTATTCCAGAAGAAAAACTGTTTCTTCTTATGGGATGATGTTAATGGCTAATCTGTTTCTTTATTAAATTGTATATGCACATTTTCAACTGAAGGAAATATTTTTTAAATGTTGGAGGAAACTAAGGTACTATAAAACAATTCTTGTTTCCTTATTCTTATATGGATAAGTTACCAAGTTTTCATTCACTTATAAAAATGGTACCCTTATTGAATTGAGACATATACCTGCTCTAGGTAAGGGTTCTATTTCTAATTTTCACTTAGCCATTGCATGAGTATGAAAAACTTAGCTGAATTAGGTTTGATGTGAGTTCCCAGCTCAAATTTTGCACCGCCCTTTTATGACAAAAATTCAATCAGTAGACGGCACTATTTATTTCAGTGGGAATAGTATGCTTGCAATGTATCATAAAAATAAGCAACGAATTGTTGAATGTGAAAATTAGTAGAATTGTTCATATATTATTGTATCCAATGCAACTGATTTGTATTCAAGTACACAGAAAGACATAAAATCAACACAGATGTCCACATTTTAGAATGGACAAGCACACTTGTTTCTGGGGCTTTGTGGTCTCCAAATAATTATGTTACTAAAAAAAAATAATAAATTTAAAAAGATTAATTCAAGGACCTGGTTATTAATCTTGAAAATATAAAGCATATGTATATACATAAATCAACATGTAAATATGTACATATATTAAATATAACTAAGTTGCTATCATAAAACTTGAAAATTGTTTCCCAATGCTTCATCTAAGATAAACACAGTAAGTGTATATTCTGAGGACAATTTCCTTTCCCAGTGACATTTTAGTAAGGTGAGATTTAGCCTGAAAAGTGAAAATTACAAATACTTAGCTTTTTTTGGAAGCAAGACAAAAATCTTTGTGGACCAGAAGTGAAAATGAAGCAGAACGTGTGGGTTTTCCAGGTTCTGGGGCCAGAAGCAAACCTATCCTGCTGGGAGATTTTCATTCTAGGAGATAATAGAAACTAAATCTACTTTGGGTGGAATGGGGGATAAACCCCTGCTCACTGTCTGAAACCCAAGATTCTCAAATGGAAGGAAGCTCCAACTGGTCCCTGCAGCTCTGGCCTGCAAAGAAAAAATTAGGAGCCTCCTAGTCAATGACATGGGCCAAGCTGTCTACTCATGGGCGACATGACTGGCCTGAGAGATGGGTAACAATACCCCTGTGACTCAGGAGCTCAGCTTCACTGGCACTGTGCTTGCTGCCAGGTGGAAGCAACTATAAAACTTCTAGACTTGAGGATTGAATAGAAATGAAAATTTCCAGTCAATATTAAGCTGAAAATAATATTTCTGACCAAGCATGGAAAATTTAAGGAAATCAGCCAGCATATTAACAATTAAAATTATAAAATATTTTATTTTAGCTGTAGGAGGAAAAAGCAGCATTCAAAATTGAAATAATTAAATATTTTCCAAATTTTAATGAAAATATGCATCTTCGTACTTCATCTTAAGGACGATGAAGAAAAAATAAAAATAAATCAGTAGTCAAATCTATTGCAACAGAACTTCAAGGCATCACAAATAGGGTGGGAGTGGGGGAGGCCCTGAAATCTACCAGCAAAGGAAGAAAGATTTCCAAAAAGAAAAGTAGACTTCTCAAGAGCAGCAAAGACTGTCTGAAGATAATAATTTCTCATTAAAGCATAAGCTAATTCTCTATCTACAATTCTATATCTAATTAAAGTGTTGCTTAGAGGAAAAGGAAATATATTTTCAGACACACAGGAACTAAAAGCACTTGCTACTTATATTTTCCAGATAAACTACTAAAAGGTGTTGTGTCCAAAGAAGATAAAACCCAGAAAAAAATAAATAGGCTGTATGAACAAAACTGGGAACCAAAAAATTGGTAAAGTATGTTGGCAAATTTAATTAACTATTGATTATAAAAGAATAATATAGAGCTACAAAAGAAGCTTGAGTACTTGTCAATAATAGATTAGTTGGAGTTCAGTGGGGGGTATAATCAACATCTTTGGCATGGCTTAGGAGGAAGATAGATAAAAGAAATAATTTTATGCGTCAGAAGACAAATATACAGCTAAAAATGCAGAATAAGGAGGGGAAATGAAGAAAAATTGAGAGGTGCACAGGAAGTAAAAATGAAAAAAATAAAGCAAAAAGGGACTCAGTAGTGACTGTCTTTACTGACAAAAGGGAATCAGAGGACAGATAGCAAATGGCAGCTTCAAGGTGTTATCTTAGTCATTTACCCATAAGAAGACAAAAAAAAGCAAAGTAAATACTCCAGAATGTTAACATTTATTTGTTGAATGTGAGCAACAGGTATATAGGTATTATTTATCTTATTCTCTGCCCTTTTCTTAATGACAGACTATTTTTAAATGTAAAAGAAATAGTAAAGGAAAAGAAAATTTTAAAACTTATCATCTTAATATAAATTCATCAACTCTTTTCCTTATCAAGACTTACTATTAAAGTTTGAAAGATAACAAAACATTACTTTACCTAAGATACTTGGAGATCACAAAAAATGTTTTCCTAAGAAAAGAAAAAAACAAAAGACAAAATGGAATAAAATAGGAAAAACCTTCTGCGTTCTTTTTGTACGTAATTTACTTGTTTTAATTTTAGAATCCTTTACCTTATGTTCTTTTACACTTGTTTCAACTGAGTTCTGCTGATTAAGCAGATTATCATAGACTGTACAACACACACAAGATTATCCACCTGTATTAGTGCAAACTGAGAATCTTCCCTAGCTTTAATTTTTCCTCAGGAAATGATACTGGAAGCCTCACAACTGTGTGTGTGTGTATGTATGTGTGTGTGTGTATGTATATGTGTGTGTGTGTGTGTGTATGTGTGTGTTTGTATGAACCAAAAAATCTAACTGGACTATTTGTGGCATTTGAAAACATCTTAATCAGCAGTTTTAATACTGAAGACAAGTTAGTCTTCTCTCAAGCTTGAGAGGTTTACATGAAACACTGGATAGTCTGAAAAATACATAAATTTAAACCGCATACACCAAAGACCAGTAAGGGATTTTTTTTTTTTTTTGAGAGAGACTGAGTGAGAGAGAGAGAGATTCAATTTTATTTTTTCATCTGGCCTTTGTTTCTCTGACAGTTGTTTATGTGGCAACAGGGTCTGAACCTGGGTTCTTGCACATGCCAGACAAGAACTCCAACATTGAGCCACTATTCTAGCCCAAGGGATTATTCTGAAGTAGGGCTGTTATCCAAATATTATACAACCACTGTTTGTGATACAAAGAAGATTTTTTTTTTAAGATAGGGAGAGAGGAAAAGAAAGACAGAAAGAGAGAATCATTTTTTAAATTTTTTTCATCTGGTTTTTGTTTTAAAGACATTTAATTGTGTATGTGGTGCTGGAGTTTGAACCTGGGTCCTCACACATGCCAGACAAGCACCCTAACCACTGAATCACTCCTCCAACCCTCAAGTACATATGGAATAACAGAAGACCCAGATTAGCCAAAACATTACTCAGCAGGAAGGAAGAAGTAGGGGGTATCTCAATGACTGACCTGAAATTATACTACAGGGCCACATTAAAAAAAACCAGCATGGTATTGGTATCAAAACAGAACTGAAGAACTGAAGAAAAATGGAATAGAATAGAAGATTCTGAGATGAACCCCCTATATCTTTAACTATTTGATTTTTGATAAAGGGGGCAAAAACATAGTGTGGAAGAAAGATAGCCTGTTCATTAAATGGTGTTGGACAAATTGGACAGGCATGTGTAGACTGAAGCTGGATCCTTACCTTGCACCCTACACAAAAATTAAGTCAAAATGGTTCAAAGATCTGGCTATTAACCCAGCAATTTTAAATTTAGTTGAAAAAGTAGTAGGAACAACACTACAGGACATAGGGGTTGGTGGCGCCTTCCTTAACAAAACTCGCATGGCGCAAGCAGTGAAGTCAAGAATAAATGAATGGGATGTAATTAAACTAAAAAGTTTTTGCACAGCTAAAGAATTAGTCAAGAGTGTCAAGAGAGATCCAACAGAATGGGAGAAAATCTTTGCCTGCTACACCTCAAACAGAGGGCTAATATTCAGAATATACAAAAAACTAAATAACAAAATCACAAATAATCCAATTAATAAATGGACTACAGATCTAAAAAGAAACTTCTCACCAGAGGAAGTCCAGAAAGCCCATAAATATGAGAGAATGCTCTATATAATTAGCAATAAGAGATATGCAAATCAAAACTTCAATGAGATTCCAACTCATTCCTGTCAGAGCGGCAAAAATGAAGAATATGAACAATGACAGATGCTGGAGGGGCTGTGGGAAAAGAGGATCACTGTCACATTGCTGGTGGGACTGCAAACTGGTTCAGCCACTCTAGAAAGCAGTGTGGAGAATCCTCAAAAAATTAGGGTTGGAACCACCTTATGACCCAGCTATCCCACTCCTGAGTATTGTCCCAAAAGAGTTAGAATCAGCATATTATAGTGATATGGCTTCATCAATGTTTATAACAGCTCAATTTACTTACTATAGCTAGATTATGGAACAATCCAGATGTCCCTCACTGGATGAGTGGATTCAAAAATTTGTTACAGATATACAATGGAATACTACTCAGCCATTAGAGAAGATGATATTATGGCTTTTGAAATCAAATGGTTGGAGATGGAAAAAATTATGATAAGTGAAGTATCACAATCTCAGAGACTCAAGGGCTAAATGTTTTCTCTCATTTGTGGAAGCTAGAATACATCTGGAAACAGTATGTTAGATGGCTAAGCTAATAATAACCTCAAAATATATGAATTTTTACACAAACCGGAGGAATCTTGCCTAGGATACCTGGAGACATAGGGAGGGGGGCAGGGAGTGGGGAGGGATTAGGAAGGACATCAAGGAGACTGGAGGGAGGGAGTATGTGGGAATCAACACAGAAGGGGATCTCTGACCTCCATGAGAAGTCCATTTAACACAGAGGTTCTTTTGGGGGAAACATAGAACCATGGGGAACTCTAGGGGGGAAACCATGACATGGCATCAGCCTTGGTTAACTATGTATACATTTGTTCTTGATTGTTTGAGAATGATTCCCCCTCAATGGTAAGTCCATATTCAACTAAAAAAAAAAAAAAAAAAAAAAAGACACTTAATTTGAACCTGGGTCCTCACACATGCCAGGTAAGCACCCTAACTGCTGAGTCACTCCTCCAACCCTGAAGAAGATTTAAACAAAAATCCATTTTATTTATTTTGTAAAACAAAATAAATAATTCTCCCATGGATGGAAAAAACTATGTTATTTATATTCAGAGGCAGCCACAAATTACACATGGGCTCTAGACAAAGAAAAAAGAAAATAAAATACAGAAATGTACATAATACCAAAATGGTTTGAAAGGCCTGATGTGGGAAAAATGTAATTTAGGAAAATATATACATTAAAATCTATCAGCAGGGGCTGGAGCAATGGTTCAGTGGTTACAGTGCTTGCCTAGCATGCTCGAGGACCTGAGTTCAAACCCCAGCGCCACATACACAACTAAGTGTTGGAGCAACAAAGGCCACATGAAAAACTAAATAAAACTTATTCTGTCTTTCTCTCTCTGTCCCTCTCTTTCCTTATAAAAAATAAAAATCAGCAGCCTGACTCAGGATGACAGATCGACTGCACACGTTTACTCCCTAGCCTGTCAGGAAGCCAATAAGCCCATTGATGAAACAGAGAGAAAATATATCTACAAAGAATAAATTCGTAAAACAAGAATGGATTTCAACAATAGGCCAGAAATTGTTAAAAAAAATTCTAGAAGATGAAAAGTAGATAGGGTCAAGTGGTAGAAGAGCAAAGATAGAGAAAACTAGAGCCAAACATATGCAGAGACAGGGTTTGGATGACTAAGGACAGTTTATCCCACAAACGTGAAATTGATTCATGTTTAGAATAAATAAAACCATGAAGCAGGAAGGACTTCTAGAGCAACAACCAGCATCGTTCAGGCAAGGTCGCCATCCACAGAGTCTACAGTCAGGTCGTTTTCATGCTTATGAATATGGAATGACCAGCAGTCACTGCAGTGGTGACAGGTTCCCTGCATGAATGCAAGAGAGAGATGAGGGGACAGAGGGAAGAAATTAATCAAAGAAACAGCAGGAGAACATTTCCAGAGGTAAGAAAAAAATATGTCACTAGGTTTACTATCTACATGGTGTCAATCAGGATAAACAAGTGAAGAATTATATTTAAACATATCCTTGAAATATTTTAAAATCCTAATATTTCAGATTCCTAGGATGATCATAACAAATTATCAAGAATTGGGTGGCTTAAAAAAACAGAAATCTACTTTCTCACAGTTCCAAAGGCTGGAAGGCTGGAAGGCTGGAAGGCTGCAATGAAGGACCCTTCTTTGCTCCTCCTAGTTCCACTGTTTGCCAGAAATGTTTGGTGCTCCTTTACATGTACACACAAGTGCTGATCAACCTTCCATCACTATGGCCAAAATACCTGACAAGAACTTAGAGGAGAAAAAATTTATTTTGGTTTGTGGTTTCAGAGGCTCGGTCTGTGGTCAGCAGACTCCATTGGTGTGGGCAGAGGTGAAGCAGGACTGCACAGTGGAAGGGCACCCTGGAGGAAGGCTGCTCAGCTCATGCAGCAGGGAAGCAGAGAGAGAGGGAGGTGCCAAGGATGAATTATAAACCCCAAAGGCACACTCCCAGTGACCTACTTCCTCTGGCCACTCCTACCTGCCTACAGTTACCATCTAATACAGTAGTCCTTTGAAATTATTAATCCAGCCAATGGATTAATCCACTCATTAGGTTACAAAACATGATCTAATTATGCACTTTGGGGTGAGACTTTATATTTAAACCATAAGAACACATCACCCCAATCTCTGCCTCTGTCATCATATAGGGCACAATTAGACTCCCAAAACCAAGCAGAAAAAAAATCCAAAAATTTCCGGAAGAACTCTCTCCATCAAATAATATAGTATTAAAACTAATTAATAAATAATATAGAAATATAATTTAATAAATTATAATTTTTGAGAGAGATAATTAATTTTTATTTATTTTTCATATGGTTCTGGTTTCTCCAAAACCCAGTTGTGTATGTGATGGTGGGGTTTGAACTCAGGTCCTTGCCCCAGGCAAGAGCTCTAACCACTGTGCACTGAACAAGCCCATAAATTCTCATTTTTTAATGGAACACAAAATATATTTTCCATAATCCGTCAGACCAAACATGTAAAAATAAATTGGAAAATGAAAGATTAAATAAAACAATAATGAAACTTTATCTGTAGCCATATGTTAAACTGTATCTGACCAAGAAAATACTTTCTTTTAAAGCTCCCAAGATATGATTAAAAATGGATCTTATGTTAAGTCACTAAGAAATTATTCAAGACAGAAGTAAATGCTTATTGAATCAATAAATCAACAATCATTGTTCCATTCACCAGCTTTGGTTACTATTTGAGCCAAGTTATAAATCTATCTACTAAATTCACTATATTAAGCACTAGATTATGTCATTTAAATGAAAGAAAAAAAGTTAAAATGTATTTATATATGATTAGTATAAACCCCACATTATTATCCATTTACTTCTAATCATCCAAGAAATTATTAAAGATAAACCATTCATTTATTTGATAAGCATTTATTAAACATCTATTTACTCATATGTAAAATAGACACTACCAATCCAATGGTGATAAAATTACAATTCTTGTACCAAGACATATTTGGTGTAAAACAGAACTTAGTATTTTCGTGTTGTGTTTTGATACTAAAACCATGATGATGTGAACAAAGTTCAATAAGTGGACAAAATAAGGAATGACCATGCTTGGAAATCAGAAAAGAGCTATAACTGGCTGAGTACTCAGTAGACACTAGACAAAATGCCAGGATGAGGGTAGCAGTTTATCAGAACACTGCAAATATCTAAAAACTGTAAAGCGTCCCAAAACATTTGCCACAGTGACCAAAATTGCCATTGGTGAAAACCATTCTCTGGAAACAGTCTTTTTCATTCAATTTGTTATTAAAATTGATTTGCCCTTAAAACTAGTCTGTCAACTGTTAACTTGAAGCCACTTGACATGTGTTCATCCATTAAGAAGCAACTGAAGTACAGAGACATTAATTACATTTCTGTAAAGAAAATAACTATAACAAGCGTAGAAACAAGAATTCAATTCCAGGTCACTGTTTTGGGGTTGGGAGGTGACAGTGGAGGGGCAGGGAAGGCAGATGATACTGTTTGATACAGTTCTGGGTTGATTAGCCTGGAGCTTTAAAGGCGCAGGAAGAATGGGAAGAAAGCTCCTGCAATGTGATAATCAGATTTGACAAAGCAGAATTTGATAAATAAGTATGGTTAGAATAGATCTGGGAGGAATTACAGATTCCTGGGTGCAAAAAGGAAGAAATAACATGTGTGGCATTCCAAAGTGAATATAGTAAGAGAGGATCTGGTCCTTATTATTCTCTTTGACTTTGATGGAGAAAAGCTGGGGGAAGCCAGGAAAATGGGAAGCCAAGGAGGATCAGGATCAGGCACAGATGATCGCTTTCCTGTCCCCCATACTTTGCCTGGGGTTCTTGTTGCCTATTGTTTCCTGGGTGAACACAGTACGATCAAAGGTATTTAAAGAAACTTTGTCGTATTCTGCTTTAGGTGTAGGTAACTCTGCTTAGAATAAGACTTTGTTACAGAGGCAACATTCTCCCAGGGAGATGAGGTTACTTGAGCAAGTTATGGTAAACCAGGGGTTTTTCAATTTTGGAGGGTGGTCAGGGTGAGACTAACGGGGGACTTTCAGGAGAATGGAGAATGGGGAGATCCCTGCAGAGGAAACACAGAACAGGATCTGCTACTGTGGGAAATGGAGTAGAGTTTCTGCTTCCCTCCAGCCTGGGCCATTGGACAGACCATGTGGACCCAAGTCAGAACATCATTTGATTTAGGCAGAAACCCTGTAGACAAAGGCAAAATTTCTGCCTCTAGTGATTTTGGGGTCTTCCATTAATAATAAATCTTTTCTGTGATCATGCTTGAAAAATTATAAACCTGTTCCTCTTGAGGGCCTTGAAGCAACTTGCTTATTATTATATCCTGTTATGCACAATAGTAATCTTAGGCTAGTTTCTACTTTAGGGGCAAGAGGCAGACACAAAGACAATATGGTAAAAGCTGCTTTGAGGTCTTCTATCCCAATTCATATAACTTTTCTTCTCAGAACTACTCCACCAGTTACCTGGGGTACTAAGGCAGCCTCTCCCAAATATACTTAGCCTCTGTGACCGCAATTACTGTCCCTTGTCCATTGCCTTTCTAATAATCACATCAGGGCTTTGCAGGCCTTGGAGGATGATAAAGGTCATGTAACATGTAAAATGTTCACATTTTTAACTAATGATACCTGAAGACTGAAGATCCTGATGATTGACAAATGAATCTTTACCCAGGGAGACTGCTACAAAAAGATCTATAAACTTGAAAAAAAAAAGTTGGGGGGGGGGAGTAGGGTGACTTTTTAAAACAACCAATAAAATAGATAAATGGGCCAGAATTCTTTGACAGACCCCATGGTAACTAACACTATTTGATTGGCAGTACTGTTCATTACATATTATGTAATATTATTCATTATGTAGCATTGGGAGGATGCATTTTCTTAAAAGGCTCCCCAGAACTTAGTGCAAAGATTGTTATAGCACTGCCACTTCATTTGTGCCTAAGACTGGCTCCTGCTTCTGTCATCAGATACGTAGTGAAAACAATGCCAGTAAGCTGATTTTGTTGCTCTCTTCCTTTAGGTTGAGAAAAACCATAATTTTTTCCATTATTGAGATTTTAGGAGAGATATGAGAATACATTCAACAGACTGTTTTGTATACCTTCCCTTCATTACTTTAGAATAGCTTTCCTTTATTTTGGGAAGAAGTCAAGAAAGGTTGTGGTTGGGATAACTCACCTGATGAATTAAAATATCTATCTGTTTCACAAAAATGAAAAGCAATTTCAGAGGATCAGGAAGAAATATAACAATCACAGCCAAGATTGGTATTTATAGTAAGTCAATTTATTGGAGTGATTTCTTTCTGTCACTCTTCAAAGCACAGTACGTTCTATTTTTTCCCTTTAAATATGCACCTCTTTCTTCTCCTCTTCCCTCTCCCATCTCCTTCTGTTCTCTTCTCCTTTTTCTCTTCCTCCTCCTTTAATAAGACAGGATCTTACTTTGTGGCCTAGACTGGCCTCCAACTTCTGAACTCAAGTGATCCTCCTGCCTCAGCCTCCTGAGAGGCTGGGACTACATACATGTACCACTGATTCCAGCTCCAGTACACACATTCTCCTTGGAGCTTTCAAGAAGCATGAAATACATTGCTGTCTAATCCAGTTCTCTCCTTTTGATATTTCCAAACTAACCTCCTATAGCCTCTTCATTGCTAATAATTGAAAGATAATTCCCTGATGGTCATTCTCCTTTCCCAAAAGATAATTTCCCCAAAAAAGATGTTATCTAGTCTAATAGCAATTATTGTTTGGTAAATATTTTTTCTTCCAACAAAAATTAAGCCAAATCAACCAGTTAGTGAGCTTCTACCATGTATTCTCAAAGAAACAAAAAATATAAATTGAAAGAAATTAATTATTTTGTGTATCTGCAATGGTCATAGCATTGAAACACAAACCTTACTTGAAGTCAGAGAAGCTAAGAAAGCGTTCTCCAATTATAGATACATGGTTTAGAGGTATTAGATTCAGAGGTAGAGTTCAAATCTATAATTTCATGACAGAAAAGACCTGGCAAACATATTACCTTCAGTTATAGAAAGATCTCTCAAAATACAAAAAACTTCAATGAATGGGTAAGAGAAAGAGGTCATGCCAGTTGTCAAACAGCCTGTGGCAGGAAATTGGTGCTCTAGTTCTTCTGGAAGTAAGGATAGCTTCCTGTGGACCTTCTTATGGATCTGGAACCTAAAGACTAGTGGTGCGATACAGTTTGTCACTGGTTTCAGTGTTGGAGCATGAGGTACTGCTGATATTGAAGATAAGCCAAAATGATAAATCTGTCACCTTGCCATCACTTTCTTGTGATAACAACCCCAAACTTAAGGTCAAGTCTAACTTCTAGTGTGACAAGTCATCAGTAAGACTCATCCATTGCACACAAGAGTGGCATCCTCTCCCTGGTGCAGTAAGGGCTGTTTCCCAGCATAGCCTGTGGACTTTATAGATCACCTGACGGTCCCATATCACCTGCTATCCATATGCATGAAGAAAATGGATTTGTGGAGCTGGAGAACTGAAAATGCTACAGCCATGGAATGAATGCTCTGGCAGAGCTGGCTCAGACCTGGGGTTGCACTGAGTGACCTTAGTTTAATGTAGCTCTGGGGAAGAGAGGCATTTTCTTGCTCTCCCTAAAAGTTGAGAGCTGCTATTGGAAAATAGCAGTGGTTTATGCATCAGGCCTCACAGCTGGCTGGTGTCACTGCTGTCTCACAGCTATGCCATATGACCTCCAGCACAAAACACAAACAGGTGAAGAACGCCTCCTTCCAGGCAAAATGCTGGTCAGATTATCCACTTTGCAGTTAGTGAGATGATGCTAACAAGGAAAAATACCTGGACAAAATAAATATCAGGGAATGGTGAGAATGTAGGAAAGATGAACAAGATACTACTACTGTTGGCTGGAGGCTCAGAGGCCTTTGACCTTTTATAATAAAAATGACAGTTTCTGGGCTGGAGAAGTGGCTCAGCAGTAGAATGCTTGCCTGGAACACATGAGGATCTGGGTTTGATCTCCAGCACCACATATACAACTAAGTGGAGGAAAAACAAAAACCAGATGAAAAAATAAAATTAACTTTCTCTTTCTCTCTCTCTCATTTTTTCTCTCTCTTAAAAAAATACAGTTTCTAACCCAAACTGGTAAGTAGAATAAATTAGGTTAAGCATCAGGCCATTTTTTAAAAAATTCAAATGCTATACACAAACCTGTCTAGGGCAGTAGCTTCCAAATATTTCTGACCTTGAATGCAAAATAAGGAATATATCTTGCATAGTAAAGCAGAACACATACACATGTTTTTGTGAAACAGAAACAAAATCTTCCCTGAATAATACATTCTTTGATCACACGCAGAGCAGAATGATATTTTCTCACCTATTTTATTTTTCAAGAATATTGGTAAGTAGATTGCTACCTGCTGTTTAAAATTCACAAGCTTAGATTAGTTCTTTAAAGAGAAACTAAAACTGGCTGAGTATGTCTTGAATGAGGACATTCTGTATTTATGGTATCATCATATTTTTGATAGCACCTGATTCTAGAATTCATTTGGGGTGGTATTTATTTCACTTAAAATTAACGCTCCTTCTTTAAACATCTAGTCTTTAGCCTTCTCCATCATTCTACATATTTCGTATCCATTTATTTCTTCCAATTTCGCTCTGATTCTTTAATGCCCTATTTTACCTGTATGTTTTGTTTAGTGTCTAGGCTTCATTTTATTCAAAGAAGTTAGTTGCTCAGCAATGATCTAAAACAAAAAAACAAGCAAACAAAAAACACTCAAAGCTGTAATTTTTCCCACTCTTTCCTGTGTGAATTCATTACTAATTTTTTTTTTCAAAAGTAAATATTTAATTTCAGTTTGTCATTGGTAAATTTCGGATATCTTTGCAAGCACCCGTACTTTTCTTTTCTATGAAAACTTGCCAGTATCACATCTTGCTATCTCTCTGTAGGCTCATACTGAGAGTCTTCACTAAAAATTTCTTGCTTATAGGCTGGAGCAGTTGCTCAGTGGTTACAGTGCTTGCCCAGCACATGCAAGTATGAGAGTTCAAACCCCAGCACCACGGACGCAATGAAGTCTTGGAGCAACGAAAGTCACTTGAAAAACTAAATAAAAAATTCTTGCTTAGAGTTTTATACATTTCATTAAGCCTAAACAATAGAATGTTAAAGTTTATAATGACTTGATCATTTAGAGCTCTCATATCCAGCTGACATTTTTCTTACTCTGAATTCATGTCATTCAGGGCTGGAGCGGTGGCTCGGTGGTTACAGCGCTTGCCCGGCATGCCCAAGTACACGGGTTCAAACCCCAGCACCCACTTACACAACTAAGTGTCAGAGCAACGAAGGCCATGTGAAAAACTAAATAAAAACTGATTCTCTCTGTCTCTCTCTCTCTCACTGTCCTTCTCTCTTTAAAAAAAAAAATCATGTCATTTCTTTGATAATTGCTACATTCTGTTTATAAATATTTATAAGTAAATATTTATTTTTTGTCATTTAACATGTGTATGTCAATAGTGCTAATTCCACAAAATACACTTTTCAATTTTCTGAGAAAAGGAATCAGTATAAATATTACTTAGTACAAAATATTTTGGGTAACTTAAAAAATCTTATGGATAATTCACATAAAATAAATATGTAATTCTTAAATATTAGCTTTGAGAATTGTAAATACCACCCAAAACAAAAACCAGAACATTTCCTTCACCATAGAAGATGGCTTTCAGCACCTTTCCAGTTACTCAAAGGCAAAACCACTCCCTGATTCTAAAGAAAGACCTTTGAAGGGTTTGTAATTTTATCTTTCTTGAAGCCTAGTCAGTTACCCAGCTGTAGTTCCACAGATTCTGGCAGAAGATGTCAGTTATAATAATAGTGAAGCAGCTTTGAATTCCAATCAAAGGCAGCATGAAAAACAAGAGCCATTAAATAGAACCTTCTAAAATACAGTGGGAAAATAATGGAGACATTCAAAGAAACATCATGGATTAGTCTGATGTTTAGTCAAATGACTTCTAAGTATCTAAGTATCCTCATTGTTCCTAATTCTTATTTTGAGGTAAATTAATTTAAAAGGCAAGAGTCCAACTTAGCATATTGCTAAATGAAAAAGACATATGTGAGATGATATTATGGTTTATGAGCAATTTTTTCCCACTTTACACTTTAATATAATACCTGTCTGTAAGTACCTATGATTGACAGTCCAGAAGACCTAACCTGAGATAACTGTCCTGTCAAAAGGACATAGTGGAGTTCATGGTTAGGGTGATCCCACAGAATTTATTGTATTTGGAATAAAAGGTACCTAATAACATAACACATCCATATCAAAATAGCAAATTGCATATATCACATCAAATATAAACAATTATTGTTTATTACAAATGATGTAAAAATAAATGACAAGTAAATATTAATTCATCTCTTTCTTAAAATTTTTCCACAGTGGGATCATTGCCTAAGATACCTGGAGGCGTAGGTATGGGGCAGTGTGGGAGGAGGGATTAGGAAGGATATCTAGGAGACTGGAGGGTGTGAATATGGGGGAATCATCTCAAAAGTAGAACTCTGACCTCCACAAGATATCCATTTAACACAGAGGTTCTTCTAAGGGAAACATAGAATCACGGGGTACCCAAGGGGGGCATCCATGACACGGCATCAGGCTTGGACAACTATGTAAATATACATTTGTTCTTGATTGTTTGACAGTGATTTCCCCTCAATTGTAACTCCATATTCATTTAATAAAAAATAAAATAAAGTGGAAGAATAAAAGAGAGGTTATAAGAGGACTTGGAACAACCAAGGATAAGTGGGCTGGGTGTATGGGGTTTGATTTGTGCAGCTGCTTAAGATTTTGTTTTCTTTTCTTTGGTTCAACATAGTCTTACATATTGAAGGGATTCATTACTTCACATTCATACATGCATACATAATGACAGAGTAGCTTAAACCTGATCCTTGCCCAGGATCTCCCCACTTCATCCACTCTCCCATTTCATGTCTCCTCTGTAATTCCCCCATGTTACAGATACAAATGACCATATACATGGATTTTAATTATTGAAATTGCTGGACTTATAGGCCTGCCTGAGTATGTTTGGGCTTCTTATTTTTAAAAAACAATTATAATGTTTTCAATATAGTTTAGAGTAGGCACTGTAATGAAGGTAATTACTCACCCTCACATACGCAGTTGGAGAATTTTCTCGAAAGGGATTTCATTTTTCAATTCAGCTTCTTTCAGTTTGATATTTCAATTGCAGATAAAATACAGGGTGCCCAAATTTGGAAGTCTATCTGCAAAATCCAAATACATTATTTTTTCAATGTAAAAAGATACTGCTTTCTGAAACAAGGCACACATCTACCTTCTATAATCCCATGGGAATATTTTTATACATTGTTTTAAAGCACAAAATAGAGATATTTTACAGTAAATGCTTACTGAAACTAATTACTGTGTTTTGTTGCTTGTTTTTGAATGCAGTTCTTCCTTGAACTCTTATTTGAGATGACATTTTCTTTGCTTGCTGAAGTAATTCAACATCGTTTTTCAGTTGGTATGTGTGGTAGAAAACTTTGAGCATCTTAAATACTTGCATTTCACCCTCAATATTGGGCATAGAATTCTGCACTAACAACCATTTTTCATCTGAAATTTGAAAGGATAACTTCTGGGGCATCATGCTGTTCACATGAACTCTTGTCAGATGTCGTGCTTCTGTAGGTAATGTTTCTTTTCTTCCATGTTTTTATGACTTTCTTTATCCTTGACATTGGCCATTTTTAATAATATGCATAAATGCAGATTAAAAATGAGCAGATCCTATAGGCACCCTGACAATAGTCTTTCTTATATTTCTATTCACCTACTTAGTCTGCAGCCTTCTCCTTTATCAGTTCTGTATTTTTATATTTCATTGTATCTTTGCTATGTTTATTTCAACTTTGTCTTGCTTGTAATAGTAATTTTTTTTTCATTTTATGTTTTCAGACAGTTCTTTTCATATTTGTTTTTGCATAGCGACGTTTAGTGCTTGTGCACCGCTCCTTTCTTGTTCTTATTTCTTTGAGAAGTCTAAATGACTTATTCAAAGACAATGGCAGATTGCAGTGTAATTACTTTTTTATTTATTTGGGAGTTATCCTGTTTATTGCAACTGTGAAAAGTTTCCTATGCAGATTAATCTTGAATATGGTAAACTTCTTGTACTCAGTTTTCAATTTCAATACTCAGTTGTTTCTTGGTTCTTGTTTTTTTTTTTGTAGGTACATGATTGCTTTGTTTTACCAATTAAAAAAATGACAATTTTGTTCTTTTCCTTCCAAATTTTATAACTTAATTATTTCCTTTCTACATGGGTTTTCACAGGGTCTCGTGTACTTTTTAATATAGTTATTGTGGTAGTTATTTGTTTTATTGCTGATCTCTAAAACTGTGACAAAAGTTTCTCCATTATGTACAAGGTTTAATGTAGATTTTCTTTTGCCTTTTTTAACCCCAGATTTGTCTCCAATTCCTGGGCTCCAGTGACCTTCCCTTCTCTGCTTTCCAAGTGCTAGGTCTCCAAAGTGTGTGACACCATGCCTGGCTTTTGCAGGATACATTTTTCTATATGATTATTACAGTTTAAAAAGTTACTAAGAGTTTTTATGATAACTGCTTTAAACCCTGGCAAAATCTTTAAAGTCAAGATAAACATATATTTCCTATTAAGTTTTTAATAATATTATGTCGATAAATTATCTGTTACTGAATGATTCTTTCTAGGACAAGTTATATATAATTTATTATTTTAAATGTACTTTTTGGCATAATTGATGAATACTTTAAAATATCTAATAAATAGTGATCATTTAGACAAAGCACACATTTAGTACCAGATTAATACATCCCACTCTACAAAAATCATAAATTTATAATTCTCAAAAATTATAGACAAATCTTCATTTCTCAAAATAGTTTTTCCATGTAACTTTTTATAAAATGTATAAAGTCTCCTTTTCCATTCCCCATCATCTAATAATGTCTCTTTGGAGTAATAATTTTATAGGACCTGAAATAAAAATAAAAGCCAGAAATCAGTTGGTTTTTTAGAATCTTAAAATGTTTTTAACCTTATTTTGCCTGACCACTGTCACTAAGTGAGTAGTTTGCATTATAATCCCCAAGCCTAATTCAAATGGGTAAACTTTTACTAACGATGATGTTTAGCTATCAATACTTTTTTTCTCCAATCACTTCCCAAGTCTTTCCTTTATCCCAATAATATGTAGTGCATAACGTACAGCTTAGCCAGTGAGTTAAGAGTGGTTATATTTTTCTCATTAGGGTCTTTGGGCTTTGATAATGAACCACAGAGCACTACGTGGTAGGTCTTAGTCTTAGGCTTCTATAGTCTTCACCTCTCGATATTTCAAATTGTTATACACCTAGCACACCAAAATTCTAAGGTATTGGATTTTTTTTATAAGTAAATGAGGCCTTTGGGGATATCAAAGAAAATAACAAATATTATAGAATCAGAAAAAAAAGTTATTCAGGTACACTGAAATTTATTTTGTAAGTATATTATATCATGATTTGTTCTTGAAGAACCATGATTTCTATGTAGTCAGGCTTGGAAATGAGTAGGAGGGAGGTAGAATCTATCTGAAAATGTTGTGCACTCAATTTACATTAGAATATAAACTATGTGCAGTAAAGATGAAGCTTTCTTCGTATCGTTTAAAAGCACTGATAGGTAACAGCAGATGTGAATGGGTGAATGTGAAAACATGAGGTTAAGCAGATAATTTTTGTGTGCGCTGGTGATGGAATCTAGGCATGTTTTACCACCAAGCTACATCCTCAGTTCTTTTTACTTTTTATTTTGAGACAGGGTATTGCTAAGTTACTTGGGGCCTTGCTAAGTTTCTGAGGCTGGCTCGGTATTTTGAGTCACTGAAGGTCTCACTAAGATGCTGATGTAGCCTCAAAGTTGTGATCCTCTCTCTCGGTCTCCTGAGATGCTGGAATTACAAGTGAGCCCCACTACACCTGGAATAAGAGGATAATTCCATAAACTGGGACTTCTGTGCTGATCCCCAAATGCTTTTATTCAAAAAGATCTACCTGGTTAAAGTCAAAAAGGTGTTACGTGCCCAACCAAACAACCTGTTATCCACAGAAGAAATGCAGGCCCAAATGTCTCCTCCCTGCTGATAAGAAAACTGCAATTTACCCTGAAGAGGGGGCTAAACAAACCAGATTCTAGAATTCTGGGAGATATTTATATGTTTTAGAATTCAGGGAGATATTGAGATGATAATTAGAAGCAAAGACCCTCCCTAATCATAAAATCTGTAAGAATATGTTCCAATTAGAACCAGTCAGTGTGGGTCAAGAGGACTCAGAGTTGCCTTGTGATCTTTTACATGTCACTGTAATAGTAAAATCTCCCCTCCATAAGTGAAGGTCATGTGCACTGGGAACTTGAAGGTCTGGTACAATTCAACTGTCAAAAGTCAAGAGGTGGACCTTGGCAGGATTTTCTGGAAACTTTCCTGAGAACCCCAATAACACTAAATGACAGAAGGATCATTCTGTTCCTTTCCTCTCTGAGAGAACCCATTGTCTCTATTGACAGTGTCCCCTTGTCCCTTTACCTATCCCTCTCATAAACTCATGCCTGCTGCTCTGAGGGATGTATCTGAAATCTTTCCAGCATGATTGCAGGAAAAGTGAGAGGACATCAGTTTTCATTGTGGCTTCGCAGTTGCCCTTGTTCCATAAGAGCATGACATGCATTTTGATGAGGCATTTTGGATAATGTTTTTTGGTTCTTTCATATTTCAGCGCACCTTAATCTTATCAGAATCTTAGATGTTTTCATATGCTGTGTCATGCAGCACAATTTGACATGCAAAACAAATAGCAAGCATTTTTTAGTTTTCTATCAAAGTAAAAATGTGTTCATAAGGCAACTAATATAGTTATATTAAACTTATTTATAGTCAAATTTCAACCCTAACCTTCTGCTTCTTATAACAATCTAGTGATATCTCTGATTAAAGCATTTTAAAACCAAGAATAATATCCTCAGAACAAAATCAGGCAGGATATTTGTGAAAGGTAAATACAAACAAATCTACACGAGCAATTGCATGAATGAACAAAATGTTTAGCATAACCCAGTGACTCCAATGGAATGATAATGAAATTTGTGACAAAAGATCGTTAATGCTTGTGTATCTGGACATTTAACTAAAGCATCATTAAAAGAAGTTTAAAATTTTGAATATTCATCTAAAAAGTTATGAGGTATAAATTTATTCTTATTCTAGTCAATCAAGCATATAGTACTCTTAAATAATTAACAATCATGCAATCATGCAAACCTAAATATGGTTAATTCCCTACTCTAAAAGGTTTTCCTTCTTTTTCACTTTCTCAGGACAAAAATCAGAGGCCAAGGCTTCACAAAAGCTTTCTCTGTTATAATGCCTGTGGCTAAGTCCAGCCAATCACTCATTCCCTTTATTTTTACTTTTTTTTCCTTCAGAGAGAGAGAGAGACAGTGAGAAAGAGAGAATCAATTTTATTTAGTATTCATCTGGTCCTTGCCACTCGGACACCTAGTTGTGCATGTGGTGCTGGGGTTTGAACCTGGGTCCTCATGCATGCCAGGCAAGTGCCACAACCGCTAAAAGTCACTGCTGCAGCCCCACCCATCCCCTTTATAAAGAAAAACAAGCTGTTGTCTTATCCTAGAGTTCCTCTTCTTCCAAGGTATTCCTTCAAGGACTTTTTGTGTGTGTGTGTGTTGTTGCGGTTATCTATTCCCTGAAAGTATGCCTTTCCCTAGTCAATGCCATTTCTCGCTACTCTCTGCCTTTTATTGGCTATGTTAAATTGTTCCTTAAACCAACATCCCCCATACGTTATATTACAGCGTCTATGCCACACTCACCGTTGCATTCTTTATAGGACCCAGCACATTGAGTATTCTCAGTAAATAAATGATAAATAAGTGAGTAAATTGATAAAGGGTAGATTCAATTTTCTAAATGATTTTGTATATTGTAAATTGAGTACCATGAAGACACACATGTGAAATGTCCCAGACAGTGTAGGGAAGATATATGGGGTGGCTTTACATCTCTGCTAGTGGTAAATCTAGCAACACACTGGGAGATACTTGGTTGGGCAGGTTCTTTCTACCTTCTCATTTTTATAGCTTTATTTTCCCAGTATGTTCTACATTCCTGTAAGAAAAGGAATTTGTTAAATGTAGATATGTTTTATGCTGGTTCTTCCTGCGGAGATTTGAATTAGCACAGCCTATTCGTTTTCTGAATGCATGTGGCAGCTATCTCCTACCCTTCCCATAGTTGTAACCATACGGACACTTGTATTCTAGTCTGAGAACTGTCCCTTCTCCCTGCTCAGAACTGCCAAAATAATTTAATACTGGTGTTCAACATATGAATTTTTTATCTTCTAATTTGTGTGGTTCAGTTTTGTTCCCTATGTTTTTAGTCTTCTTTTTCACAAAAGAACTGATTTAATTCAACGAAAATTAACTACCAAAGGAATATATCTGTATGACGGTGATTACATGTGAGGTTTTTCTGCTGGCTTTCTGAGCAGCTTTGGCAATGCCATCTCTGCTCTCACAGTTCCTCTGCTCTGAACTCGCTGTACTGCCACTTGATGCCATGGTGCCCGCCACCTGTACCTAGAACTGTGACCCGGTAAGGAGAAACTAGCAGGGACAAACAAGGCAATGATTTTATCTAATGGGTTGATGCCAAGACCCCCACAGCTTACTCCCGTTAAAACTCAATACTTGATTCAAAATGAAATCAGTAGCTTTTTTTTTTCTTATTTGTTAGCTATTAACAATCAATTCCAAAACATAGTGGCATAAAATTACTCCTTTTCTCCAAATTGGCAATATGAACTAAGCTCAGCCTAGTGTCCTCTCAGTGATAATCACATGTGTAGAATCTGCAGCTGTGTCAGCTGGGGACTGGTTGGCCCAGAATGGCCTCAGCTGGAATGGATCTTCTCTCCCCACACGTAGTCTCATCTCCCAGCAGGCTATACCAACCAGCCCTGTGCACATGATGGTGGAGCTCTGAAAGATGGTATTGCAGAGAACATTCTTGAAATCTAGACTCCTATCACTTCCTGTTTACCAGGGTAGTCCAGATCATAGGTGATGAAATAAAGTCTACTTCTTGGTGAGAATTGATTGAAAGGGCATAGATAAAGAATGGGGTGAGGTTAGTGGCCATTTTTGCAATCTGCCATACTTCTCATTGGCCAGGAAGATTGATTGCATGTCAACACTGGAAAAAAAATTTTTGATCTTGTTTGGAAGCAGTAAGTTAGCTAATATCCCATTCAGCTAAAAGATCACTTATGAGGTATAGCCACTGTGGGCCCCAGGAGCGCTTTACACATTGATTTCTTTCTTGTCATCAGATTTTCCTTTTAAAAGTAAGCAAACTGTTCTGTTGTTACTCTTTTATCAAGGAAAAAATAAGAGAGGTTTCCAAAATGTAGACGCATGTAACTCTATGCCTCAGTCAGCATTTAATAAAATTTTTCTTGGAACTAAACAAAGACAAGACAGCAGCAATACAAACTGTTCTACTAAATTAGCTTCTTCATGACAAGGTCTGTCAATTGTGGTTCATTCAGACAGCACTTGTTTTTGCTATAATAACTAAACCGTTGTTTTCATTTACTGCATTTCCTTCTATTATTTTACATTGTCTTCATTATTTTGTTCAAGCAGGACACTGTGCTGAACTGAACCATAAATGAACCATATTGAACATTAACAACAAAAATATTCTAGGGTGTCATCTGCATTTTCATTTCTAGCTGTTCTGTGATGTCATCAGATATCAAACGAAAATGCGTTAGCACACCAGCATCAGTACAAACTGATCTTCCAGTTCAGATATTTTACACTGCAATGTTTATTAACTGTTCTAGGCAAGTGGTCATCAGGGGAAGAGAAAGAAAGCTCCAGAGTTGGGAAGGTTCCCAGTGTCCTCAAGGAGGTGCCAGCTGGAAAGTGTGGCTGGAGAAAATTGAGTTAAGGAAAAAGAGCAGTGGAGTAGATCTAAGAGGGAAAATTAGGGGAGAAGTGTGGATTATGCAGATGTTGCAGCCCACTCTGATGACTTCAACTTCTACTGTGGAAAATAAGAGTAAAATTATAGGAATTTGAGGAGAAGAGCAAAATAATTTGTATTTATTAGTATATGATTATTTTGCCTACTCTGTTGTTATAGAAAATATATCACCGGATAATAGTAATGGATAGAGAGCTATAATGGAAGCTGGAGAATAAATCAGGAAATGTGCTGTTTTCTTGCCAGTTTATGCCTTGTTTGTCCTCTGATTGGATCTTAGAGATTTGATCTCTGTAGAATCTGTTTCCTAAGCTCCCTTGATAATTTATTGGATCCAGTAGAAACACTGTCCTGAAGCTGAAGGCACAAAAACAGAAAATACAAGGGCATCACTCCCTTTGTTTTGGGTTGAGCTTCTGCTGTGCTGCCTGTGCTTTATGGCCAGTCCGAACTGGGCAGGTCACTTTAGTGGACATTTATACTGTGGGATATTGGTACTTGGGTCTCAGGGACCTCCAGAGGTAGTAGCCACACGGCATGTAATAACTACTGTTTGGATTGTCCTAACTCTTCTCTTTGTTCTTTCAGGTATTCCTTTTGTGGGGTTCACACTGAAGCAAACTGATTGCCATGAGTGACTCCATGTGCATTATGGCTCCATCTTGTACTTGTGAATATTTTTCTAAGGATAGAGCTTATATGGAATAAGGCATAGGAAAGTTCAAAATAACATATGCTGCACATAGCAAATTATTAACTCGATTCTGCAAACAGAACAATACAATAAAACAATGACATCCAGAAGGGAGGTTGGAAGTTAGCAGAAGAAAAACATCTTCCCTTTGTAGTGTTGAAGTTCCTGCTTGCTAGCACATATTGCAGATTATTGTCTTAATAAAAGGATGAGGAACACAGGTGTTGGGTGCTTGGGTCGCTCATGGCTTCAAGGGTTCCATGAGTTAGTTTTCCTTTATTCCATTACAGTTTGCCAGTGCTCTGAGTCAAAATGCTCGGTGTGCAACTCACTAATGGTTTAATTATTACATGAATTAGGTCTCCCTTACTTCATTGTGTCATTTCACACCATTGCTCTGGCATCTTCTGTTAATTCCCCGGAGCAGTTTCTGTTATTCCATCAGACAGTGACTAATAGAGAGGACTATGAAAATAATCTAGACCAAAGATGATGACAGCTTGGTACAGGGTGCGATACATAATTAGAATTAGATTCTGGGTATATTTTATAGTTTGAGTGTGGCATAATAATAAATATTTGGTCTTGGTCTCAGGTTTACAACATATAGCTCCTACTGACCTCAGGATTACCAGAGTGGTAAGAGTGTCTTTTGTATGTTAATGAGATACATGGTTTCTGGGGTCCCTTAGTTTCAAGATGAGAGCTGGTCATCAAACAGGCTATGCCATGATTTGAATGTTAGCACTTTCAGTCCTACACTCTGCCCTCTGTAGACAGGAGAGGGGCTAACCATTAAGTTCAATCACCAGTGGCCAATGAGTTAATCAATCATGCTCATATAACAAAACCTCCATAGATACCCCTGATCTATGGATTTTTCAGAGCTTCTGGGTTGGTAAACACATCAAAGAAGGAGCTGGAAGTATAGCAATGCTGGAGCTGCCCTTTCCTGCCCTATGCATCTCTTTCACTTGCTTGTTCCTAAAGTGTACCTTTGTATAGTCAACCAGATTTTTGATAGGCTTTATTAGTGTTATGAGAGAAATAGGGAGTCAAAGATGCCTTTGATGATCTTTGTCTGAAAAGTTACAAATGATCAAATAACTGTGAATTAAAGGTAAAAGTATGCAAGGAGAGCAAGAATACAGTGAGGAGATTGGGAGTTCAATTTTGGACATGTATGCTTAAGATATGTTTTACACAGTAAATTAGAGCTGCCACATATGTTATGTATATATGCATCTGGAGTTCAGAAGAAAGGTGGAGACTGGAGATATAAATTTAGGAATGAACAGCTTTTATGGTTGTCTATTCAAAATTATGAAATTGGATGAGATCATCCCAGAAAGTGAACATCTGTAAAAATGAAAGACTTCCAAAAGTGAATGAGGGATCCACTTAATCACACCCTCAATTAGTTAAAATCTTGTAATTCAGTGCTGTCCAATAGAAATTTTTGAAGTGATAGAAATGTTCTGTATCTATTCTATGTAATATAGTAACTATGTTTATTTCTATTTCTACCCTAACCAAATATCTTAAATTTGATACCTTAAAATATAAATTTATTATCTTACAGTTCTATAGGTCTGAAGTCCAACACAGTGGGCTGTAAACAAGATGAAAACATGGATTCATTACTTTCTGGAGAATGTGGAGAATTTTTCTTTGCTTATTCCATCTTTTAAATGCCACCTGCACTCCTTGGCTCCTGGCTCCCTTCCTGAAACTTCAGTCTGTAAGTTAAATTGAGTTCACACCACTCAGTGTTCTGATCTTTCCTTCCATTTTTAAAGAACCGTTTGATTTCACTGGGCCCACCTGGATAACCCAAGTATTCTTCTCATCTCAAAGTCCTTAACCTTAAGAACATTTATAGTTCCTTTGCCATACAAAAGCAATTTACTCACAGGTTCTAGGGATTAGGAAGTGGACATCATTGGGAAACCATTACTTTGCTTGCCAGAGTGGTCACTGTCATCGTATGATGACTGGGCACTTGGAATATGGTCAGTGCTATTGGGCAACAATGTTTTAAATTTAATTTAATTTCAACTAATTGAAATTTAAATACCCATAAGTGGATAGCTCTTACTTTATGGGACAGCACAAATCCAGAAGAATAAGAAAGTGAAGAGTAGGAAGACTTTAGCATAGTTGCATTTCTAGCCATGTTAGCTAGTGTTGACACCAATAGAATTAACTTTAAGATGAGTTACAATAAAACTATACAAAACAACACTGAAACAAGAAAGAGGAAAATTTTGGATTCAAAAACCAGTGGTAAGCAAATGGACCAGAAAAATATTCACCTGATTCTAAATAACTATTGAGATTTCACTCCAAAAGTTAAGACCATTTTTAGAAGAAATCCATAAAACAGAAGTTCCACAATGTAACAAAAATATAATTTATCAAAATTCAAATGATAAATTACTGATGCTGATGGATAAATGGATTAAGATAATTTGTTTTGAATGTAAAGATAACAAATGCAATAATAGAAATAACATACAGAATTTATAATTACTAAAGAGAAGTAACCAAGTTGAAGATGGAGTTTTTTTTCAAAATGACAGAAAAATATAAATGATAAAATGATAACACAAGATGGCAGCAAAAAAATTTGAACACATTCTGATAATTACAAGTTTAGTATTTCTTCTCTGAAATGTTGGAACTAGAAGTGTTTCAAATTTGGGAGTTGTTCAGTTTGTAATATTTATATATAATTTGCCCGATGAGCATCCCTAATCTGAAAATTTTAAATATCAAATACTCCAAAATATGAAACTTTTGGAGTGCAGGCCTATGTTGATTAGATAAATTCCTTTGTCAAAGAAAAAGAATAATTGTTAGATGTTTGTGAGAATGAAATTTAATTAAAATGACACAAATATAAAAATAAAACAGGGAAATTATAAGCCAGGAAATACATAGAAAAAAATTTCAGCATAAGTGAGAGCTGTTCTCCCAGTAGAGTTTTCAATTCATAATGTGGGTAGAGCTTAGAAAAGCCCAAGTCAAAATTTCATTTAATGGTCTCCAATTCATAGTTCCCTCAGGAAGCCTTGCAGAAGCAAATGTAAATCCATTCTTTTTATTTTTATTTTTTTAAAGTGTAATGTGCTGGCTGCTGCTTGCACATCCCTTTTCTAAAACAAAGCCTTCAAATTCATATCACTTTTTCATATATCTCAGAGATTGCAAAAGACACTTAGTGAAACAGATACTCACAGACAGTAAGTTCGTGTTTCATCTGTCAATATTAACCAAATTAGTTTTCCATTTATAACGAAGAAAGAAAATGACTACCAGTCATTTACAAAAGAGTAATGCATCAAAGATAACACAATCAGATTTTTATTTTGGTCAGAGGTCTTTAAATGACTATTCTGTACATGTATGTGTCTATGTGTGTGCATGCATGTATACACACACACATACACACACACACACCATTTTGTTAACTACAACCAAAACAAAGATACCCCCCCAAATAGATAAAAGTTGAAGAATTAAGGAATGGTCCTAATATTAAGCAAAATGAAATGTGTCATAATATTGAGTAGTCAGCAGAGTATAATAATGAATCTGAACTTGGTAGTTTCAGTAGACCATGGCATTGGACCTATTGAGAAGGAATGGTATATGCATGTAGCATATTACTTAGCTGCGGAATGAACAATGTCAGGATAATAATACTTAGTTTGTTGGTTTTGAACATTTGATCAAACATTTCACTTAGCACTGATAAATTAAATATAGTTTTTTTGTTGTTGTTGCCATTATAATAATGAAGTATCTACATGTAAGTTTGAGATAAGAACAAAATGAAAGGGTAGGTAGGCTCGATCCTATCTTCCTACTACATACTGAGTAGTTTATATACTTGCCTAAAGTTATTCTGATGAGAAAGGATCACTTAAGAACATTACTTGAAATCACTGAAGTTGCCATAGTTAAAAATACAATATCAAGTGTAAAAATGACAGAGCCAAGAAGAAACAGTGAATAATGTGAATAAATCCTGATCTTTCAGAGGGAAGAAACAGTGCATAATATCTAAAATTGTTAATCCAAAAAATAAAGATATAATTATTTTATTCAGAGTTAAGGAGCTAACCATCAGAGTAGCACAAAATGGAAGTATCAGAGTGGTTGCCTCTGGGAAATGTGATTATGGATATTATAATATTTTGTACTGTCAAAATCTGCATTTAAGAGAGGAGAGATACAAAGAAAACAACTTTTTATTTGAAATTTGCATCCTGAGGGAATGTTCAGAAATTAAGGTACCCACAAAAGAATAATAGCTGCTATTTGAAAAGAATGCTTTCTTAAAGGTTAAAATAGTCATAGCTGTCTAAATTTTTTTTCAGTTTTGATTTCCTCTTTAATCTGAGTTATTTTGAAGAGTGTTTATTTCAAAATGGGTAGGCTCATTATATAGTTTTTTTCTGTGTTTTATCTATTAAACTAGAGCTATTTTGTGCCCAGAAAATGTCAAGAATTGAAGGTCTTCTTTTGAGAAATTTTAGAGATTTTCTTTGTATCTGAAGAGATTTTTGGGATTTTTAAAAACAATGTAAATTATCCCTGTCATCAGATATGAAGAATTTTAAAACCTTGCTATATTAGAATGCCATGGAATGCTATGACACTATTTTATGCTATGAACATGATTTCTTAAAGCAGTTATATTACACCCTGACTCTTGTGCCTTGATCTATTTCTCTCTATACATCTATGTATTTCAAAGGCAAGTCGTTTGCAATGCCACAATAACTGTTGCATATGTAATAGAAATGAAATATTTCTGTAATTTATGTTTTCAACTTGAATTTTATCTTCTTGAATATAAATGCTACCAATTATACATCTTTTCACTATTACTAATCACTGGATACATTATCCTAGTCTGCTAATATGCTATAATTGTAAAATAAAAGGAAAAGGGAGAAACACAGAATGGAGGGTAAAACCCTCTAAAAACCATTCCTTCACAAAAAGCAATCAGAGCCAGAAATGTTGGTGCACAGCTGTAATCCCAGTGGCTAGGAGGCTGAGGAAGGACAATGACAAGTTCAAAACCAGCCTCAGCAATTTAGCAAGGCCCTAAGCAAATTAGTGAGATTATCTCAAAATAAAATTAAAGCGGGGAGAGGGTGCTGGGAGTGTGGGTCAAAGCACCCTGGGTTCAACCCCCAGTACCAAAAAATAAATGAAAAAAATATACATATAAAGCAATGAGAATACTGAAAGAATAAAAAATGTTTAAATCAACTTTTCAGAACTCCAAACCTAACCAAAAGCTTCCAGCAATCTGAGTTTTTTTTTTTTTTTATTCTAAACAAATCATAGAGTCTTGGTTAAAAACAGTTAGCTGTGTGATGTTTTAAACTGACTCATTCCCCGCTCACCAGTGCCACTGATGTGGGGTTTTTGAGATGAGGCCGGATTCTCTGCTCCCACTGGCAAATGGAGTCTGGGCCACTACAGATTCCAGCAGCCAAAATAACCCACTTCTAGTGTTTGCAGCCATTTCCAGTTAAAACTGGGAATTTGGGCTGGCTGCAGGTGTATGCAGCGGAAAATGTTAGCAGCTCTCCAGCTAAAAGCTGGGTGTTGCAGCTCTTAGTGTGGTGGAAATTCACCCCGGGAATTCAGCGCCAATCTTCTGGGTTCTTGTCTCAGGAATTTGAAGAATAAAATCAACGGACAACTATGGAAGGAGAAGTAAAAGGAGTAGGGTTTATTTAAGGAAGGGGAGCAGAGACTCCACAAGGTGGAGGGGCACCTGGAAGCAGGACACCATCTAATGGAGGTTAGGCCAGGGGTTATATTGATTTGGGGTGTGAACATAATTAACAGTCATGCAAAGCAGGCATTGAGAAATGCATCTACATCATTGGTTGAACCCTATGCAAAGCAGGCATTGAAACTTAGTACCAAAGTCATTGGTTAAAATCTATGCAAAACAGGTAGCAATTCTTTCCAAGTTCCCATCTGTGTCCACCCCCACTTCTTAGTTTTCCCACTTCAGGGACAAAGGATTTGCTCCCACAGGTGAGCCTCATGGTCATTTGCATATGAAGGCCCTCATTATGCCAAGTCCATAGCTCTCTACCTGCTATCTCTTAGAAGGGGCCCTTGGTCCTGACTACCTAGCCATTTTACTGTCTCTACTAAAATTGTCTAACCATGGTAGCCTTGAAAACAACAAACAGTCTCAACCACAGTAGCCGTGAAAAACACTAGCCTGGCAGGGGGAAGGAGTTGGGACCTCCTGCAGATCCCTCCTGCCCTTGATCTGTGTGGGAGCTTCCTGACCTTGGGTCTCAGGGCTCATCTTTAATTTTCCTGATTTAGAACTTTCTGCTTAATAATATCCATGTCTCAAGTGTGTGTGTAAAACAATCATTAGTAATTGTTTAAACACAACTTCCTGAGTGAGACACCACTGAAGATTAATAAAAGGCTGACAAAGAAAACTGATAGGAAAACTGGGAGAAGCTGCAAAGATCACTGGAAACCTAGCGGGCCACCTGCAGGTGTAGAAGTGTAAACAAGTACCAGAGGCATCTGAGAAGCCCCTAATCTCTCACCTACCTTGACCTGGAGCTGCTGAGCAATGGAAAAGTGAGCATTAAGGCAGAGTTGAGAACTGTCTGCGGAAGTGTTGAAGATGTGCCTGAACAACAACAGACAGGTTTTGTTGTTTCAGAATATTTAAGATCGGGGCTGGAGCGTTGGCTCAGCGGTTTCAGTGGGACATGGGTTCCTACCTCATACACATCAAAGTGAGCAACGAAGGCCATGTGAAAAACTAAATAAAATTGATTCTCTCTTTCTCTCTCCCATTCATTGTCCTTCTCTCTTAAAAAAGAAAGGAATATTTAAGGAGATCTCTGTCCGATCATCAGTTGATGATCAAATTAACCAAGTAGAGAGTGAAGTGGTTGAATACGGCAGAGAACACAGGCCTAAAAGAATTAGTCCAGGAAGGTCACGAATAAAAGGAGTCACAAACTAAAAGAAACAGTGACGATAGTAAGGAGCAATACAACAAACCCTGGGGCTCATGGTGAGGCAGAAAAAGTTAGGCCGTGTAAGCAGAACAATGTGGGTTGATAAGGAGAAATTAACTGATGGTCATCTTTCCCTAGAGGGCAAAGACATCCCCCAATCCTAATAAGGGTCTGACAAGACAGGCCCAGATGCAGACACTCCCACATTCACATTCTTTCTATTGGCACCTAAGGCATGGACCAAAGACTGGACCAGAATTCCCCACACCTGGGTCCTAGGTACAGGAGCAGGGAAGCAGTGACCAGTGGAGGAGAGGATGTCAGATAAAAAGGGCAAACCTCACTGCCTCATCAGCTTTGTCCCCTTCCCCCACTCTGGGGGAAGTCTGCTCTTTTCCCTATGCTTTACTTTCTATAATAAAATCCGTTGACAATGTTTCCCCCTCATCTGTATCCTGTATCGCTATATACTTCTAATAAATGTGGAAAAAAAATAAAAAATAAAATCCGTCTGCTACATTTGCCTCGGTGTCCCTCAGTTTCATTCTTCGACTCCGAGAGGACACCAACCCGACATCCATATCACCGGCATCAGATGGGGGCGCGTCCCGGAAACATCAGGAACAAGATCACCACCGAGGTAAGCTCTCTGCAAGCGCAGCTCCATATCTTTCCCTCTTTCTGGATGGGCTCGGTGCGTGTCTGGCGTTAGTAGACAGTTGCTCTCTGATCCTGGTTAACTTTGGATGCGAGGAGTTGAGTGAAGGAGTAAAAAAAACTGAGAGATTCTGGCCAGGGCCACTCCCTGGTGGGTATCAAAGGCTTCTTCCTTGATCTCCTCTCCTTACAGCCTTTAGGGGTATCCTACAAGTAACCAGTCGATTGGACGGTGCTGAGCAAACGCCCCAGAACTATGCACCGCCGTATGAGCCAAACTCTTCTTCCAAAGCTCATTCCTCCAGAGCAAAGCTGGTGCGTGGGACAGAGGAAGGCTTGAGACAACTGAAGGCAGCTGACTGGGGCGACTCTCCAGTGCTGCAAGAAGGTCTCTTGTCCAGAGTCTGGCCCCGACAGCCCTCAGGGGTACCAGCATTGATCATTACCTGTTTCTCTTTGTTTCTGACTGGCTTGGCCCGATGGTGGAGGGCACCCTCACTCAATGAATCTAGGATCCTGAGACGAAGTCTTGGTCTGATCTAAGGTCTTTGGGAAAGAGGTGACCCATTAATCCCCAGAACGTGAGCCGAACAGTCTCTCCCTCTTCAGAAATATTTCTACTCCGTCTGTCCCTGATATTCATTTCTTAAGCAGGGACCCATCGTGAGAGAGATTGCCATGATAGAGCTCCCTTAGCTTTAACACCTTTTCCTCAGTAACCTCCTCATTTGGCAGGAGAAGTAAAAAGTTTTGTCTCAAAGTAAACCACCTCTCCTCTCTCTCTTAGTTCAGGAAGCCAAATCATTTATCTTCTCTAATGGGGATGTCACCCAGAGCACTAACAGGGTTGCCACTTCAAATTGAGGAACATAACATAGACTCATAGGCCTGTGAGTATGAGAACTAAAGAAAGAAGAATCATGTAAGGCAAATTTTAAAGGTACAACTAGTTTGCAAATATCCTCCCTTAGATCCTCCATGCTGAATGAGGCCTCAATAGCAGGCCACTCTAGGCTGCTTTTCTACCGTTGGGCATTAAATGTTATAATGGCAAAGGGAGTGCTGTTAATGCCACTAAGTCTGGATTCCCTAGGTCTTTGGCATGTGGCAAATAAGCATCTTTATATTCTTGCTGGTAAGGCAGCAATACATCCAGCAGGATTTAGGGAAAGGAGAGGCGGGATTGCTGACCGTCAGAAGCCCCCTGAAAAAGGACGTCCACTAATTCAGGCGGGAGCTTCTTTCTCATGTTATGCCAGGTTCACCACCAACCTGCATAACCTAGAAATGCCTAAGAAAAACCTCATTCTATCATTTTGCAGCTTAGCTCATTCGTAAAAGGGAAGGAGATACCTGCTAGTAATCTGCCTGAGAGCCATCTTTTAAAATTCAACTACATGAGCTACCAGGTTGAGACCAGAGGGGGAAAAAAGGGCTTGAAATGCTACTTCTAAATTCAAGCTGCTATGAGGCCTAAGGGACTATGTCTACTCTCTTCCTGCATGCTGAGATTCTAGCAAGAGAGATAGATGGAAAGGATCTGGTAAGGCCAGCTGCTTCAGGTTCCTAGCCTTTACATATGCTTAAGGGGCCTACAATCTTGTACTTTGGAGAGAATGTAATAGGGACTCAGCTTTAAGAAGCTGATAGGACAGGCCCAATAACATCAAGAAATACTAATTCCTGAGGGGTTTTTCTCTTCTTTTCATTTGGACCCACACAAAAAAGGAAATTGGAAAGATTCCATATAGGTTTTCTTTATTCTTAAACAACTTCCTCAGGATTTCACCAGCTCTCATTCCTTCAGTGCCTGGGGTAACTCTAATTCTGGTGCTAAAGATGTGTGGATGCTCCCTTACTAGAATGAATATGGCCATTTCATTTTTTGGATCTTGAGCTCAATTTTACTGGTGAATTCACCTATTTTATACACCTAAAGATATTTTTCATTCAGTCATGTTTTATCTAACTGGAGTTTTTTTTAATTTTGGTTTTTACTGCTGTCTTTATTCAAAAGGTCAATTATTCCAAACTCTAAAACCTGTTTCCTGTTGGTTTTTGTGTGCACACCTGTTCTGTGTTTGTGTACATGTATGTTATATGTGTGTTCAACATGGTACCACATTGGCTTATAGATGAGCGCTCATAAATTAAATTTAAAAAAAGAGAAAAGAAAATGGATCCAAATGACTTTTAGTTCATGTGACTTAAGCGATTAAAAAGAGGTTCAATCTAAATCATTTAGAAATAAGAGTAAAGATGTGTTTAAGATTACTAGCTCACATGTTTTTTTACGTAGTCAATCACTAGAACGTTTTCTATAAATGTTTAGAGTGTTTCATTCGGTACTTCTAGGATTTTTGTTCAATGGAAAAAGATGGTTTATATTTGTCTAATATCCTGGTTTCATGGATAACCTAAGTTAACAATAAAAAATGAGTAAATTAGATTTAACATAAATGGGATTAATCTCTATAAATGTGTTTGTTAGAGGAGACATCTGATGAATTTGCAAAGTCAAAATGTTAAAACATTAACTGCTAAGTAAATTTGAGTAATCTTGACTTAGTTTCTAAAGGTGACATTTGGGTTTATTGTGTTCTTATAAATTCTATGAGGTAACATACATTTGGGTTTATTAAATGTGCTTTTATAGATTGGAAACTAAAAAGATAATTTAAGATTGCTTTTGATCTAGGTCTTCACTAAAAGAAAGCAAGGTTATTAAGACTTAAAATTCTAACAGGCATAATTCTATATGTAAAGAGTACAAAATGTCTCAGCTGTGTATCAATTAAAGTACTATAAATGGCATAAATATTTAATTTTAATAGATGAAATAATTAGAAATAACCAAGTGCTGTCTTTTAAACATTGTTCATTTTAAACCTGGCTTACATTTGTTTTAAATGCATAGAGGCTTTATCATTAATGAGTTACATTTATAAATAAGTCTTTGATCACTGGTACTGTTTCTGATTGGCAATTTCATTTTGTAGTTTTTAACTGTTTTGACCTAAATAGTATGAACCAAAGTATTTCTCACCTTAAACTAATTGGGAACATTGGAAGTTTCATAAGGATTGTATCAGAATGCAGATTTAAGAAAGGGTCGACAAGAAGAAAAGAAATATAAAAGGATATAGGCATAAACATATACTTTGATATGGAAATTGGAATGAAAAATGTTTCTGGATGAAGAAATATAGTGTCTAAGTAAGTTACAGATGGTTTGTGGAAGGTAAATCTCAGAAGCTTGTGTGTTATTAAATTGAATATAATTGGCACAATATAAAGTTATTTAAGGTTTCACTTAAGTTCAAACATTAATGTAGTGTTATGAACCAGAATCTAATTCTATGTATTGAAATAACAAGGATTTCTTAAAACATTGACCTGCTCTTATCAGGTGCTAGGTTTAATTACTTATTACAATATAGCTGACACTTTGAAATATGTATTTAAGAAATAGATGTTTATTTGAGTCTTATTTAAATGCTATATAAGTTTACAAAATAAGAATTTATGTAAGGTTACAGACAAGGTAATCAGCATGCTCTCTTTTACATATTGTATTTCAAAACTTGGGTTATATCTGCTTTGACTACATAAATGTTTCATTGTTATACACCTGATAATAAGTATATCTCTGATTGCCAACATTTTCCTAAATTTAGAAATTTTAAAGCTTTTGCAACACCTGTGCAGGGTTAAGATTATTGTTATAATACACTGTTTATCCTAATTTTTTATTCAAAGGTTAAATTTAGTTAATATAAGGACATCTATATAATTAATACTGGCTTTGTTGTGTATTAGATTTATTCATGTCTTCCAAGTATATAAATTCTTTAAGGTGTAAAATTTAGGGCAGCATTTTATCAAGCTGATATTTCCAAACTAAAGTTGTTTGTAACAATGGTGTCCTTCAGGCTTATATGGAAATAACAAATTTAAGTATGTATTTATTTATGTCATTTAATATTTTGTAATTGGATTAGAGTAGCCTGACTTTATACTGGGATAAAAATTTAACTGTATTTTTGTAAAGTAATAATGAGAGTCTAATTTATTTGAAGATTCTACAAAAAGGGGCTCTCTTATTGTTTGTTTGATTCATGTTTGAGATATAAGGCTGTATGTTAACTAAATACTTATATAGACTCAGGAAAACCCTATATAGCCTTTCTGGAGAAACTCAGAGAAGCATTGAGAAAACATGTCATCATGGAACCTGAGTCCACAGAGGGCTGCTTAATTTCAAACGACAAATTTATCACTCAGATGGCCCCAGACACTCGGAGGAAATTACAATAATTGGCACATGGCCCTGATCAGTCTTCAGATAACATTTCCTAGCTTGCAACCTCTGTCTTTTGTAACAATGGTCAGGAGGAGAGGAAAGAAAGGGAATGTAGAGACTGGAAAAAGCTGAGCTACGACCCTAAATGGAGTAAGCTTCCAGGATAATATAGGAGATAAATGGAATGGACCCCAAGCCATGAAAAGGACTTAGGTCCATTGTGAAAAATGGGGACATTACCTGTGGGAGTGCCCACAGGCCAAGCACCAAGCGACCACCAGCAAGGCCCTATCCTATCTGTCAAGGCAATCACTGGAGGAATAAATGTCCCCAGGGGTGCAGGCCCTCGGGTCCAAAGTTCCCCACACAGGCCTGACATGGCCAAGGTTGGCTTTTATGGTTCTGTGACTCCTATTACCATGCATGACCCCATGTATGTTTCTTCATGGGAAGCCAAAAGGTCAGTATCCTCTTGGACACTGGAACTAGCCTTTGTACTTGTCTCTCACCCTGGATCCCCCTCCTAATACTATGACAGTGCAAGGAGTGTCTGGAGGGCCTGTAACTAGAAACTTGACTCTCCCATTAAGTTATAAATGGGACAGGATTATGTTTTCTCATGCATTCCTGATAGTCCAAAGACTGTCCTACCCCTAAAGGGAAAAATTTACTTTCAAACATTCAATCATTCCATCATGATAAACCAAATGGGGAATGGCCTTAAGATAATTAATGAAGCAGACGTTCCCCTCCACTCTATGATGCCTAACCCTTATACTCTGTCATTTGAGATCCTAGCTACTGCTATTTAGTTTACAGTATTAGATGTCTTTTTCTGTACACCCCTAGACTTTCAATTACAATACATGTTTCTTTGAGAAGCCAAATAACAGACCCGGTTTTCCCTCTCTTAAACTCAATGTTAATTTTCATTCTGACATTAAATTTGTGATATCTTAGTTCAGCAGATCCACTCCAACTTAGAGTCTGTTGAACTCCTGATTGTCATGAAGATGGAGCCAACCACGAGCACTCCAGATGACCTCTATCACAGACTCCTTATTCAACCCAAATATTCTCAAGGGAAGACCCAAAACTGCTTGCCCCACGATGTCCCTTGTTCAGCTAGAAGTAATCAGATGAGTCATCACCCAAACCCCCAAAGCAGTTTGGATTCCCCTAAACAGAGGTGGGAATGAGGCAGAAAAAGTTAGGCAGTGTAGGCAGAACAATGTGGGTTGATAAGGAGAAAATTAACTGATGGTCATCTTTCCCTAGAGGGCAAAGACATCCCCCAATCCTAATAAGGGTCTGATAAGACAGGCCCAGATGCAGACACACCCTGCTGCCAAGTAAGGAACCACATTCTTTCTATTGGCACCTAAGGCATGGACCAAAGACTGGACCAGAATTCCCCGCACCTGTGTCCTAGGTACAGAAGCAGGGAAGCAGTGACCAATCAAGGAGAGGATGTCATATAAAAAGGGCAAACCTCACTGCCTCATCAGCTCTGTCCCCTTCCCCTACTCTGAGGGAAGTCTGCTCTTTTCCCTATGCTTTACTTTCTATAATAAAATCCATCTGCTATACTTGCCTTGGTGTCCCTCGGTTTCATTGTTCGACTCCAAGAGGACACGAACCAGACATACACATCACTAGCACCCATGGGAGTCTGATTTCCTTCTCATTTCCAGGGTTGCTACAGTGTATTATTTTAAAGGTCTTATTTTTCAATAAAAAGTACAAGAAACACAAATAAATGACATAGAAGTATCCCTCACATGCAGAGCAGATAAACTGTCCCTGAGAAAAGGCCCCTGGGCTTGTAAGACATTGGGCCTACTAGTTAAGTATTTTAAATCAGTTATTTTAATATCTCCAAGAACCAAACAACATCTACCACCCAGATCCCATTCTGGGTCTAATGATGCTGTTCAACATGATAAATACTAGCCATGTGTGGCATTTAAATTCAAAATAATTTAAATCGAAAAAAATCTAAGTTCAGTTCCTTATTTGCACTATCAAAATTTTAAGTTCTAAGTGCCAGTCATATATCGCTAGTGGCCACTATATCAGATATCACAAATATAGAACATTTACATAAATTCAAAAATTCTATTGGACAGACTAGTCTATAATATTTAAACTGAAGGTATGGGAAACAGAGACTTGCTCACTCTTGATGGGATTGTAAAGGTATCCTACCCTTCTGGAAAGAATGTGGCAGTATCTATCCGAGTTAAAATGGGTTAAGTATATTTTCTACTGAACTGGAACCCTAATTGTACATAGGTACAAAAATATAGTAAAAGACTCTTACAGTATTATATTTGTAATAGCAAAGGATTATAAATACCCAAAATATCATTGATGAAAAATAGTTAACCATAGTTAACCAATTTACATGTATTAGTTAGGGTTCTCTAGAGAAACAGAATCAACAGTATATACACACACACACACATATATATACACACATACATAATAAATTATATATATATAATACATGTTATATATATATCCCCTCTTATAATCATATATAAAAATTTAAAAGAGAAAGACATGTTTTGCTCTTATTTTGTGATAGTAAGAGTTTATTCCTTTCATTAAACAAAAAAAAAGAAAGAAAAAGAAATTAAATTCTAAAGGAGCCATAATAATGGAAGCAAGGCCCTCAGTATTTTTCCCACCATTTTAGAGGTTTAATCGTTACCAGGGAAATGGTATTTGGTTAACATTGTCATATATGCTTAAATAATTATGAGAGTCATACATACTTTTTTCTCAAACATGATTACATTTATATAGAGAGCTATTAATAATAAAGAATTGCACAGATTTGAGAAACAATGTAATGGAGTGCATTTACACATTGCTAAATAAAGTGGATTAAAATAAAATGCAGTATTTGGTTTGATGGTATCATACCTAGACAATAGCAGAATGAGTTGCTATTCAGTTCTTCATCTTTACCTGTCATATGTGTTACTAGCTTTGAGCTTGATTCATCTCTTGAGGGCTCAGGGTGACACATTTATGCACAGCCACTTTAATATACAGACAAGAGTACAGAAAATAAATCTGAATAATTGCTTTTATAAAGGTGAAGAATATACATCTATGTTTCCAGTTGAAACATAAGTCAACTCATAGAAAAAGTGAAATTTTCATTGTAATGTTAGAACTTACAGTTGAAGCTTTAAAAATATACCTGATCTTCCTTTGATGTACACAAATTACTTTGGGTATATATGAATATTTTACATCCTGTAATCCTTGTCATTTTGAATATTATTCTTAATAATTTGAACATGTTTTTCATAAAAGTCACATCTAATATTTGTGAAGAACATTATTTTACTTGTAAATTAGGTTTTTCATATGTTCTCAATTAAATTCTACTAGTATACTTTCTAGGAAAATGCTATCTTTGTATTTTTAATATAATTATGCTGATTAGAAATACATTGGAGGAAACAATGAAATAGTAGAATATATATCTAAGATTTCATTCTCTTGTCAACATTTCTCTCCCTTTCTGGATTTCTGTCCCCAACCTTTAACTTAGATGTTCTATAAGGTTTCCTGTCACAATGTCCCATGAAAATCAGTTCTTCCTCCTCGTGGCTTGATATTTTCTCCAACAAAAAGTCATTACCCCATGTCCTATTTCCCCAAAATGCTGGCTTCTACTAGCTTTCTATAGTGAAGCAAGGAAAGCAGTGGTGGCAACCCAAACCCCCTTTTGGAGATGTTTAATCTAGGTATACTCAAGCAACCAAAGGAATAAAAATGTAATGAAAAAGTTATAGAAAAAGAAGCCAGCCAAAGAGGTGGCGCCTTTAGAGAGGGGGATGTCTCCGTTCCTGTAACACACAAAAGCCTTCTTGGTCCTGGATGATGTTTCAAACTAAATATTAAAATTAACGTAGCTGCAATGTGTTTTATTGATAAATGTTGAAATTTTTCCATTCATTGCATTTCAACAAATGAGGGGATTTGTTGAAGGATTTTTCTTGCCCCATGGTCAGATGGACCTGATTTATACAACTTCTCAAAGGCATTTCTAACAAAGATCAGTTGTGGAAAATCAACAGAAATCTGAAATTCCAGGGATTTATTCAATCTGTTCTCAGAGTTTTAAGACTATCTACCAAAAGATGTCATCTGAAAATACAGTCACATGACACTTAATGATAGAGATTGTTCTGAGAAATGCCTCGTTGGACATTTTCAACATTTAGCCAAGTCACAGTGCATACGTAGAAGCCTAGATGGTCTAGGTCAATTTCTCCATGTTGCCTCGATGCAACCAAGGGGTAATGTAGTAAACACAGAGTGGATGAAGCTGCTGCCAGCATAACATGACATAGTGTTTCGTAGTAAATAGTTTTCTAGGTAGGAGCGCACTCTAGAATAAGGTTGAAATGTAGACACCTAAACAATGTCACTTCTTCTCATTATCAGGTGCTATACTATTGTGTGCTATACACTGTTGTATGTGCTATACTTTTATACAACTGGCAGTGTTCACACCAGCATCCCCACAAGTGTGTGAGTAATGCATTGTACTACAATGATGTTATGATGGCCATGATGTCACTAAGTGACAGGAGATTATGGGAACATTATCATATAAGTGGTCTGACATTCACTGAAATGTTGTTATGCAGCATATGACTGCACAACATAGAAGGATTCTGTGGAATTCTATATTAGTAGGAAGAACCACAAAGATTCTTTAAATGCATTTAAAAAGTACCCCAGGATTAAAACAGAAAGGATTATTTAGATGTCAGGGAGACAGTTTTAGGAGAGATAGTAAAATGGCTAGGTTGTCAGGATAAGGGCCCCCTCTAAGAGCTAGCTGGTAGAGAGTGATTGACAGGGCACATTCAGGGCCTTCATATACAAATGACCATGAGGCTCACCTGTGGGAGCAAATCCTTTGTCCCTGAGGTGGGAAAACTAAGAAATGGGGGTGGACACAGATGGGAACTTGGAAAGAATTGCTACCTATTTTGCATAGATTTTAACCAATGACTTTGGTACTAAGTTTCAATGCCTGCTTTGCATGAATGTTAAATACGCTCATAACCCCAATCTATATAACCCCTGGCCTAACCTCCATTGGATGGTGTCCTCCTTCAAGGTACCCCTCCGCCTTGTGGAGTCTCTGCCCTCCTTCCTTAAATAAACCCTACTCCTTTTACTTCTCCTTCCATAGTTGGCTGTTGATTTTATTCTTCAAATTCCTGAGACAAGAACCCAGAAGATTGGCGATGAATTCCTGGGGTGAATTTCCACCACACTAAGAGCTGCAACACCCAGCTTTTAGCTGGAGAGCTGCTTACATTTTCCGCTGCATACACCTGCAGCCAGCCCAAATTCCCAGTTTTAACTGGGAATGGCTGCAAACACTGGGAGCGGGCTGTTTTGGCTGCTGGAATCTGTAGTGGCCCAGACTCCATTTGCCAGAAGGAGCTGAGAATCTGGCTTCATCTCAAAAAGCCCTCATCATCAGGAAGCCCTGTTAAAAAGTATATGATTTCTGTTATAAAATTAACCTAGAACTAGGACAGTGAGCATGTTTTTTTCTGCTTGCCTGCCCGTAACTATGTGTTGCTAAATCATTTGCCTTCCTTATATCACTTGTAAAATAATGGTGACTTAATAATTAAATTTCTAACATTTCCCTCAGCTGTACCACTGTATGAATTGAGGTTCTCCTCCCTCTCAATACAGGTTTTCTTAAATTATTTTTTAAAATAATTTTGAATTCATATATATTTTTACACAGTGAAACAGAAAGATGCCCTGTAACTTCTACCATTTCCTTCATTAATAACATCTTGTAAATTATGGTACGATATTGTGATCAGAATATTGGCATTGATTGAATGGAGATGCAGAATATTTCACCATGAATTCGGTTTTTCAATCTTTTTTTTATTTTGGTTTTTCAATCTTAATTAGGAAAAGGTCTTAACATTTTTTGAGAATTTATCATGTGGTGTGTTTTATATAGTCTATTTCATTCTATTGGAATTTCAGATCATTTTGAAACTGAGGCACAAAAAGAGTGTAAAAAACAGATTCCAAGTCTGTCTGATTTCCTTTTTTCCTACTCAGTGTGTTGTCCATGAAACAAATCTCGAAGATCTTTGTTCTTGATTTACATAGCATTAAACTGTGTCACATATTTCCCTGGAAATAAATGTGTATTATATGCACCTGATTTCATCAGGAAAACTTTGCTTGCACAGCTTTGTAAAGCCCCAGATTTAAGAAGATTTAAAATATCTCCAGGGCTAGGTCACCCATTCTGGACTCTCCTTTCTTTTTTACCTTTTACACCAATGTCTAATTCTCTAGATGATAAACGATGGCAGGATATAGAAGAGGAAAAAGCAGGGATGATTTGAAAGGAGGCATTTCCAAGCGAAGAAAAGTAATGTGAACAATCAAATCTGCCTGGATGAATCATTATTTCTGTAAATCAAACAAAACCACATGCACTTTAGGAAAATACAAATGCAAAATTGAAAATCATACTGCTTCTACTGACTACTTGTTACCTTTTAGAGTACCAAGCACCTAGAAGAGTCTTAGTGGTCTGAGCCCTTAAAACTTAGCTTCCTTAATGAGAAGAAGCCCAGGTCACATGGAGAAGCCACATACAGAGTTCCAGCTAGTTGTCCCAGTTAAGGAGTCAGTGGACAGCCAGGATTAACCTCCAGGTAAGTGAATGTTATTCCAACTCCAGAGGAACAATTATATAATTTACCCAACAAATATGTATTGAGGGCCTACTAAATGTCAGAATTATAATACTAGGGACATATGGTGAACCAGAAATATATGGCTCTTTCATAATCTGTGTGGAATATAAATATAATCAGTCCTTCATATCTGGGGATTCTACAGCCAAGGATTCAACCAACCCTGGATCAAAAATACTCAGAAAAAAAATTGCATTTGTTCTGAACATGTATAGAATCTTTCTTTCTTTCTTTGGTCATCATTCCTAAATAATAGCAACCATCATAAGTAATCTAAATGTGACTTAAAGTATATTGGAGAAAGTGTGGGGCTTATATGCAAATATTATACTATTATACATAATAAACTTGAGCTCCCTCAGATTTTGGCATCCATGAGATGTCCTGGATCCTTTAATCCCTCATGCATACAGAGGGACAATTGTGTATATCTATATGTACAAGGAGTAATCACACTAGTCATTATACAACACAAATTATTGCTTAAATTATATCTGTGTCATTGTATAGTAACATAAACATATACTTGTATTCCATATGCATTATGGCTAGACTTCACAAAGCATTATGATAATGTATAAAAAAGTAATTTATGTGCATATACAAATATGTAAAAACAAATTCCATCAGTATGTTGAACTATGATGTATCAATTTAAAAAGGTGAGGAAAAAGGAAATTTAATAGAATCTGAGAATTCAGAGAAACTTTGTTGATGGAACATCTAAGCTGAGACTGAGGATGAAGGGTAGTTTCTCTGCATAGAGAAGCTCTGTGGCCTGGAGACTGTATCTTCTGAATACAGTCTCTTTTGAATGCTTGCTCCTTCACTTACATGGAGATTAGTCCTGGCTATTTACCAATTCCTTAACCATGGCTATCCACAGGGCCTCTCCATGTGTCCCATGCTTCCTCACAACATGGTGGTTCAGTCTTAACGATAAGGAGATAAAGAATGTGAAACAGGTGAAAATTGTCTTTTTGCCTTAATGCCCTAGTTTGAGAAGTTGTTGGCATTACTTCCAATACATTTTATTTTCAGTGGTAACCACAAAGTTCAGTCCAATTTTAAGAGAATGAGAAATAGCTTCCACCTCTACATGAAGAGTACTGAAATTCTGGAAGAATATGTGAGACAGCAAAGACTGTATTTAAAAAATTTTTTTTGAAAATGTAATAAAAATTACATTCAGCTGTCCTAACAGAGAGACTCCAAAAGGGAAGATGGGAATAAATAAATAAATAAAAATGAAAGCAGAATACAGGACAGCATGACTAGTGGTGAGCATCAGGGCCCTAAGGTCAACCTCCTGAGTTTCAAAATGTTAAACCCAGAGTCCTGGGGCTGAGAGTTGAAGTGAATGGGTTTATTGAGCCATTATAGACGATGCTAGTCAGAAATAGGACCAAGTCTTGGGGGTCTGAAACTTTAGGCAACAAAGCTAGAGAGCAGTGGACCAGAACTGCTGGTCCTGGAGCAGCTGCACTAGATAGGCTGCTTGACCTAGAGGAAAGAGTATTTTTATGGCAAAAATACTATGAAAAGATTTTTTTTTTTTTTTTCTGTGAGTAAGGCACATAAGGTGTGCGCCTACACTGGCTGTAAGAGAGTGAAAGGACACCAAGCAGGGAGAAATTTAGGATGGGAGTATAAGTCCTTCACATAAAGTAATTGTTGCTTCTGGACTGATTGGGATTGTAAACAGGATTGCGGTGTTTCAAGAGTGGTGATAGGACTTGACCTAAGGTTTTTAACAGACATTCCTGATTGTGAAATGGCCTTTTGTTTTTTATGTTAAGTGATTAACCGCCCCCATTTCTCTATCCTCTGGCTCTTGCAATTAAATTTAACGCATCTCAGAATTTTTCTCTTAAAATTAAGCTCCAAAATTTACCATTTTTGAAACTTTGTGGTTACTTAACCTCTTTGTTACCTCAGTTTCCTTTCTGTGACATAGGCTAAATAACAGGAGCAAACAGATTGAGTTGTTCAAGTAGCAAACAAGGTAAGGCTTGAAAAATATGCCCAGTGATGAACATATTTTAGGCCTCATGAAATGTCAATTATTGTGCCATAATTATTTTTATTAACAAGAAAAAGTGGTACCCAGCTTACCTTTCCAAGGAGGGTAAGCCCATAGGGTAATGGAGCATATGATCATTACCACATGGTGTGTCCTCAGGCATGTCGTTCATCTTCCAGTTCAATAGGTTTAAGGTAGACCCAGGAGAATAGCTCAGTATCATTAACAATGTAACAGAGGCAGAAGTGACATTGGCTTCTCAGTGTACCTACACCTCATCCTTCCCAAAGAATGATTGGATGAGCTTCATTATCAGCCACAGGGTCTCTATCTCTCAAGTCAGACAAAGTTACAGGAGCTCTGTATCTACTCAGTTGAGGTTTTTTTTTTTTTTTTTTTTTTTTTTTTTTTTTTTTTTTTTTTTTTTTTTTTTTTTTTTTTTTTTTTTTTTTTTTTTTTTTTTTTTTTTTTTGGTCATTTGAGGCCAAAGACTGAAATGCTTGTGCTTAAAAGGAGACTGTGGGCCTAGCAGGCTCTCAGGGTTCTTTTCGTTTGTTTGCTTGTTTAACATTCTTTCTGAAAATGGGAAGATGCAGCTGAGTTCCTGTTTATCACAGAAGAGATCAGGAAACCCACCCTCTGCTGCCTTTGCTGCCTGTCAGTCATAATGAAAATCACCCCACTCTATCCTTAGCTGCTACTGCTTGGCTTCTGTTCTGGACAAAGTTAAATTCCGAGTTGCCCATCATTCACTATCATGCATATGTAATCAGCTTTGTGTGTTGCTGTGATCAAAACACCTGACAAGAACAACTTAGAAGAGAAAAGGTTTATTTTGGCTCACAGTTTCGGAGGTTTAGTCAATGGTCAACAGGTTCCAAAGGAGAAATATCATGGTAGAAGTTTGCAGCAGAGGAACTCTGCTCAGCTCCAGGTAACCAAGGAGAGAGGAGAGGAGAGAAGAGAAAGAGAGAAAGGAAGGGGGCAGGAACAGATAAAGTCCCCACGGCCATGCCCTCAGTGACCTACCCATCCACCTATAGTTACCACTCCAGGGATCATCCATTTATCAATGGATTAGCCCAGCAAGTAGATTAATCCACTGATGAGGCCAGAGCCCTAATCATTGCCTGAGAACCCACCTCTGCATCTTGTTGTACTGAGGATCACGCTGTCAGCACATGAGCTTTGAGGGTAACATTCCACATTCAAAATATAACAATGCATTTCTCTTTGGCACCAATAGCAATCTGCTTTGCATCCTTATTATTTTCAACCATCACTCAAATGTAGACTCTTTAATAAGAGGTGCTTTGGCTTATTCTCATATCAGTATTACTTTTGCTTCTGTTCCCTGACCCATCCCATCTCCATTCTGTTTTTTTCTAAATTCCTTCCCTATGTCCCCACTTCATGGTTAATGGACCCCTGACATCATCAAATTTTTTTGCACAATATATTTTACAACTTGGATTGTACAAAAAAAATATTATTCTCCTTGGAAGTCCCAGATTAAAATTTCTTCTTCAAATTTCTACATTTTCCCACTAACCTCTTAGTGTTGAGAAGAGGGTCTAAACACTCTGTGCATTTTGCTGTCATTTTCAGAACCTATTCTTCTGCCTTCTCATAAAAATATCATGCTTCCTCATGGTTCAAGGCAACAAGTTATATTCTCTCCCATCTCTATTTGGGCTAAGGAGCAATCCAGGAGCTATTTTACAAACAACATTTAATTCTGCTTCAGATGACATGGTCTTGTTCTAGAACTATTAGGATTTATGCTGCAGAAGTCCTAATATAGTTTGCAAGAAATTCCACACTATCTGTTTTCCCACCATAAATAACGGGTCACATTTAAAAGTTTGAAACAGTAAAGGATATGAGATGCTATTCTATTTGCAAGATAGCAAATTAGGCTATTTATCATCCATCTATCATCTATCTATCTATCATCTATCTTTCTATCATCTATCCATCTATCTATCATCTACCTACTCACCCATCTATTAACAGAAAACACAGACCTCTGGTTAAGAGAACAAACCATTTATTTATATAGTATTACAATAATACCCCAACTCCCCACTTGAGTCCAGACATCATGTGTGCATGCAAAGGATTCACTATAGATGAAAAACCCTAAAATTATGATAGTCAGAACTTCTATAGGGCAGCTGGCATACTAATTGTTAGAAATAAAATTATTAAAAATTCAGAAGTGCTGTAAGAATATCAAACACATGCCTGGAAGTGGGTGAGCAAGACAGACTTTATTTCTGTAGAAGGGTGCACCCACAAAGGAAAGCCATTGAGCAAACAAACGTGGGCAAGCAGTCCACCTGATTATATCTCCAACCTGACGCAACCCTACCTTTCACTCTGAATGGAGGAGCTCAGAGGTACAATCTGTATAATTAGCTAATATAAAAGTGGGGTGGGTTCAGAAAAGAACTACTGGTATAATGAGATATCTGATAACGAGTTTAAAAACAGATTATTTCTAACCATATGTTTCCTGACCTAATTGGCTTCCTTTTATATGCAAACCTTATGTTATGACTGCATTCTGAAAATGGACCATCAGACTTCCTATTTCTCACAAATCGCCCCTTTTTCTTTTTATACCTTTGGTACCCTTTGATATTGCCTTCTATCCTGGATATATTAAATTTTTGAGGTGAAAATCAACCATGGTAAGAATTTCTCTCCTTTTTAGCTGTTTGGATAGCCATTCCAGTGATCAGGAGCACTTGGTAAAGTCCACTCTATCTCAGTTGAATCTTGTCTGCTTTCCAGGTCTTGGTTAAAATTAGGTCCTGAGGTTGGAAGTGGTGAACTGAAAACTCTAGAAGAGGGAGCCTCAGGAACAGTTCATTTTAATCTTACCAAAATAAAACGGGCACAGATAGGTCTTGAATTGATTCAGAACACAATTGTGTATTAGGCACTCCTGTCTAGGAAACTTTTCTTTATAGCTTCAGCCTTAATTACTTTTGGTGGGACTGACACAAGTGTGGTATCTTAAATTATACAAAAGAATCATTGCCTTTTAAATCTATATGTATGGCTGTACCTTATACTCTACTACCAGGTGTTTAAGACCAAGTTGGTCAAAGTTGACCTGGTTCCAACCTACTATTACAGAGTCAACTGAGGGACTGGAGCAGTGGCTGAGCAGTTACAGTGCTTGCCTGGCAGGTGCATGGTCACTGGTTCAAATCCCAGCACCATGTACACAATGAAAGTCACATGAAAAACTAAATAAAATTGACTCTCTCTCTCTCTCTCTCATTGGCCCTCTCTCTCTTAAAAAAAAAAAAGTCAACTGAGATTCTTCAGACGGTCACCCTTCATGAGAAGCCCTTCAGCTCCTCTAGTTTCCTCTACCAGTGCCATCTGCCAGGATGGCACAGAGTTTTACTGACCATGTGGCTTCTCTGGGAAGCATTATGGACATCTCACTTTCCAATGACTCTCCTTTTTGCAGTGGGTTTTTCTATTTCTGGTGGGTTTTCCTATTTCTTACGGTCCTCTGACCAGGAGTTAGGTGATACTTACCAAAGGTGCAAGGCCTATAGAAGTGTCCCTCCTTCTCTGGGTCCTGACTGACCTTAAAGGGCAATTGCCAAAATATTGGCCGCTTTTCCTTGGCCCTTTCATTTCCTAACTTTACTCTCCAAGTTATGGTTTTAAACATCCAGCAGGCCAATTTCACTAACTGTTGAATTAGGAGTACTGGATTTTAACTTTAGTGTATACAGTTTTATAGTTATCCCTTTCATTTAATTAAGGTCTGTAAGAGTACTAAAAAATAGCATTATATTTCATCTGTCCTGTGGGTGATGGCTTAACTCAGGTTTTTCTGTTGAAGTAGTACTTCTGTAAAACACTAATAGGCAAAAGTTATAAAGTTCTAAAAGGAAAATACAAAACGAAATTAATAAAACTAAATAGCCTTTGAACCAAGAAACATAACTTGTAAAATTTTACTTCTTTTACAACTTCCTTACAATCTGACCTTTAATCTTATCTTTAATAATCAATTTTTTATCATATTTCTTGATTATCTTGAGATCACAGAAATTTTTATAACAAAAATCTATCCTTTGAAGATGACATTCAGTGAGCTCAGGTTTAGCCTAGTTTAGAATTATCCTATCACAGAGTAGGGTGAGAGACAGAGACTTATCCCAGATAAGGTGGGCACTCTTGACAAATAACACAATATTTGAACCTATACAAGCTCCCACATTTTCAACCTTCAAGCAAATAAGACTCTCCTTATTATAGGTTATAATGGGATATCTAATAACAAAACATTAAATGACAAATAGATCCCAACCAAATTTTTTTTATACAAGTCTAAAAGATTATCACTGTAGACAACTTTGGTTTGGAAACACCAACTTGGTAAAGTGCTCTCCTAAGATATATGCCTCAAAAGATTTTTATACCTAAAGTGCATGAACACACCTAACACTAATGCCATTATATTACAATGATGTCCTTATATTAACTACCTTTAACCTTTGAAGAAAAATTTAGAATTTATAGTGTACAGTAACAATAATCACAAGTCTGCATGTGTTAGCAGTACTAGTAAATGTCAAAGGATAGCCTTAAATCTCTTATACATTCAGGAAACAGAGTTAATGATATAATGTATAAAAAGTAGCACCTATTGGTTATCTTGCTAGTAAACCTACATAAACTCTCATTTTACATACTTTTAAATAACACTTAACAAAGGCTTATACAAACATTTCTTAGATTTTACATATATCATTTTACATATATTTACACCGTCCACAATGTTGCTATAACCTAAAACAATGCTTTTTTAAATTCAACCAGTTATAATTATTTAAAAGACTTTAAAACAGGTGCAAACCCTAATCCCTTTGAGAATTAGTTTCTCTAAGAATAAAACCTCACAAACCCCAATCCCTTTATCCCTTTGAGACTTAGTTTCTCTAAAACAAAACAAAACAAAACAAAAAACTTTTCAGGCAAAAAAAAAAAATTCTTGATAGTTAAGAGCAGATCAATGGTTTAAGGAGCCTGTGCTGTTTCTAAACATAGAGAGTTAGCATATTAGATATTAACCTTAGAAAAGAAAAATCCTTGAATAACTTACTGACTGATGATTATAAGCAACAGAACTTTTTGAGATTAATCCCATTTATGTTGAACCTGGAATTTAAGCAATTAACTTTCCCTTTCTCCTGGGTACCAGGAACAAGGCAGAGCTTTCAATATATTGTCACCTAGAAAAACATGTGGGATAGTAATTTCAAAAACATCTTTACTCTTACCTGTTTAACCTATTTGAATAGAGCTTTTTTCAATTTTGGTACCATGAAAATTTATATATATAGACAAAACACATACATAAACACACATACAATACATAGAATAAATAAAAGCCAATAGGAAACAAAGATTAAGCATGCAAGATCAAAGTGAATTCTCCACAAAAAACATGAGCTAAAAAAATACAGAAGTTATAAAAAAAATGACATGGCCATAATTTAGTAAAAGAGCACTAGAATGTCTTCCTCAGACCAGAGTGAAATTTCAGATCATATTAGAGTTAGTCCATGTACTAAAAGAATGTGAAGGGGCTGGAGCGGTGGCTCAGAGGTTTCAGTGCTTGCCTGGCAAGCACGAGGACCCAGGTTCAAACCCTAGCACCACGTACACAGCTAAGTGTTGGAGCAACTAAAGCCATATGAAAAACTAAATAAAGTTGTTTCTCTCTTTCTGTTTCTCTCAGTGTCCCTCTTTCTTAAAAAAAAAAAAAAAAGAATGTGAGAACCCTTGAAATCCTCAAAATAAAAATTATTGAGGTAAAGAAGACTGATATGTATGTGATCTTTTCATTTTCCTTCCTTTTGTCCAACTGGAGAGAAGAGGAAAAACCCCAGGAAGTAGGGCATCCCTTCTGTTCCTGGATTCATCAGACTCCCTTATGGAGCTGACCCATCATGCTCCCTTATGTACCTTACCCCCATGCCTGGAGCAATGCCTGCATTGTCCCAAGGCAGAATGCGAACCCTCTCAAGTGTCCCTAGAAGATCCTGGAACCTGGTTCAGCCAGCCTCTCAAGACCCCCTCCATCTATCTCTCCTACTATCTAGCATGAGGGAGGAAACCACTGAGAAAGTATACCTCAGAGGGTCAGAAAAGAGAAAAGTCTTTTATGTCCCACAGCAATTTAAAAGTGATGCCTTTTCCCCTCATGTCTTAAATTGGTTTAGGCATTTCCTCATGTAGCTTCATACGTGTTCCCCTTTGTCCCTTTGATTCCTCATATTCACAGCACCATGATATCTGGGAATTCCTCACTAGAGAAAATAACTAATTTAGCTTCCTGAATTAGGAGAGATGAGGGGTAGTTTACTCTTCACAGGAGACAGAATTTCTAAGGCCTTTTCCTGCCAGATGAGAGAAAGTACAGGAGAAAATGTGTCTTGTGAGAGCCTGGATAAAGCAGTCTAATTTCAAAGCTAGGGGAATTCTACCCTTAGGATCTCTCATAATGGGTTAAGAGGTAGATACCAGGGACAGACTTAGAGTAGAAGACAGAGAGACTGCTCAGCTTATACTCTGCGGTGAATGGGTCACCTCTTTCCCAAAGACCTCACAGTTGACTCAGGATCCATGATTTATTGAGAGATAGTGCCCTCCACTATTGGGCCAAGTCAGTCAGAAATAGCTAGATGGTTGGGGTCAGACCCTGGACATGAGACCTTCCTATAGCACCAGACAGTCACCTGGGCCAGCTGCTTTCAGTTGTCTCAAGCTTTCCTCTACCCCATGCACCAACTTTCTCCCACAGAAAAAAAACTGAAGCCAGTTAGGACGGACATTCCCAGCATATAGGTGAAGTGAAATTGGCCCACTTGCCCTGCAAGCCTGTCACCTGAGTCATAAGATTGGCAGCCATGTTAGTATTTAATTGTCTGACAGTTGCCCAGTATTTAAAGACAGTTTGTCCATTAAGGAAGAGCACAGAAAAAAGAAATGAGGCTTCCTTTTTCTGTATTTCTCACCTTTTCATGGATCCTAGGTGAATTCAAGGAATGAAATCTATTAGGTTTCTCGGCAGCTGCTGGCTGGGGGCATGGCTTCAGCCAGGTAATGGCGGTGGCTGTGAGACTGGCTGGAGGAGGGACACAAGGCAGCTTGCCCGAGAAAAGAACAGCCAACCAAGATGCTGGCAGACAAGCTTCAATGGATTGATGGATCCACCAGCCAATGTCTGAAAGGCCAACCCCATCGACCTCTCTAATTTCCCTAAAACTATAAATACAGCTGCCCCTCTGAGGTGGAGCGCCATTTGCCCTGCAAGCCATTTCCCCTGTCTGCCCGTCACTTCCCTTGCCTGCCCTCATTATGGCTGAGCAGGTAAATTTGGCCCAGGAACAGCAAATCCCAATAAACACCTACGCCTGAATTTACACCCATGCATTCTGATTTTTTTCTTATTTTTTACAAAATCCATGGGCATGGGTTCATTAAAGCATCAGGATTTAATGTGAAAAGTTGAACATTTGTGTCCTCATTGTTCTGCCAACTGCAGCTTCTCCTCCTTAATTAAAGGGAAGTGAGATTAATTATTTTCCACCCTAGGCTGAGTTATCTGTCCTTGGCTCTTTGACCTTAGAAGTGAAGGGATTTAAACTTGGACTGGTTCCTATAATCCTAAAAAAAAAAGAAAGAAAAGAAAAGAAAGAAAAAACAAACTAAACCCCTCATCTCTTAAAGCCACACATAAATTACGGCTCCAGATAGGGCCTAGCCTTTGCATTATCTCTTACAAGTACCATTTCCCAGAATTATGGCTCTTAGGGTATAGAAGGAGCATATAAACTGTTGCAGTGCAAAGATAATTTAGAAAAGGGAGTGAGAGAAGACAGGACAAGAACAAGACAGGCCCTCCAAATCTAAGTGTTTTAGCAGAAACTTAGGGTATAGAGATATGAGCCCTTGTGCCAGATTTAGAATTTCAGAAGCCAAAATTATCTGTCACACATGTGTTCTGTGTGATACAGTGAACAATATATCAGAATACTAACAGCTCTAGAGTAGGCTCCTGAATCCAAATAAAACAACACTATCTTGTTATCTTTGGTATTTTCCCCTAGGATTTTCTTTCCAATATATTAACATGTAGCACAAAGGGCTATCTGGGTAATTTCTCTCTTTTTGCTTGATGGCATCCTCTTTGTCTAGAGTAGAATTTTTACTTCCCATTCCATGCCCCAACCCCTGCAAACGGTCCTGTGTTCCTGAGACTAAGAGGTGCGACTTATACCTTTTCTCTTGAATGGAAGTTTCTTACATCCCCCCCTCAGCCATTTCATCCACTTCCAGCTGACTCCTCTCCTAGGCTACCAGTACGGTGGATTGGGAGCTTGCATACTCACTTCATGTCCAAAATATATCTCAGGCACATTAACACAACCTCTGAGATGTCCCAACCACCAAGGAAGTACTGATCTCTCAAACCCAGGATTTCCCTACCATTGGTGTGTGTGCAAAGTTACCTGGTCCCTGCAGTACTTGCGTGGACCCTCTTCCTGCATTGCTGATCCACTTCTGATCCACCTCAGATCTTGGGTCCTTTGTTCGTATAAGAGTTCACAATTCCCTCCCCGACTCTGATGCCATCACAACACGGTGGTGAGATGTATCTCCTCTATGGAGGTGATGATCCCTGTGACCCCCTCAAGACATGGAGCCCCATGTTGGATGTCAAATTATTTGAAATAAAATTACTAAAACTCTGGTGCTGTAAGAAACTCAAACACATGCCCAGAAGTGGATGAGCAAGACAGACTTTACTTCTGCAGAAGGATGAGGTCACAAAGAGGATCCAATGAGCAAGCATACTTGGGTAGGCAGTCCCCCTGCTTAGCTCTCCAACTTAACCCTAACCCTACCCTTCACTCTAATTGGAGGAGCTCAGGGGTACAATCTGTGCATTTGACTAATGTAAAATTGGGGCAGGTACAGAAAAGAGCAGTGGGTGTAATGATATCTGATAAGGAGTTATCTCTAAACACATGGTTCCCAACCTATTCCTTTTATATGCAAACTTTAAGATTGCAATCTGAAAATGGACCATCAGATTTCCTATTTCTCGCACTTATCCTTCCTCCTCTCTAGAGACCTTTGCTCTGTCATGTAAATAAGTCTTCTCTAGGACAAGATGAGAAAGTTTCTAACTTTTCATCACCATTTTGGCTTCATGGACAAGTCATCCTTAAGGTTATTATTGAATTGTCCTTTACTCAGAAAGCCTAGATCATACATTAACTGAAAATTTTAGTTTTTTCAGAACACTGTGGTCCAACTGGTAGGAATGCTTTCATAGCAGCTGGATTTGCTATAGGCTACTTTTCTTATCAAGAGAAAAGCCATTCAAATTTGTCTGCCTTCCAAGACATTTGCCAAAAGTTGGAGTACTATGCCCAAGGGGTAGACAATCCTGCTTCTTAGATGCAAAGATACTTTATTCTCAGTGATGGGATGTCTGCAATGCATTAATTTCTAATTTATCTTGGAGAAGATATTTCAGCATTGCCTAGAATAATGAGTTCCTCTGAACTTTCCAAAATACTTGTTCCTGATTCTTCATATTGTATATCTCCCGTCTTCTGGAGTTCATATGGTTAACCAAAACCATATTTGGTCAACATATTTTCACTTCCTGCACATCTGGTCCCATTGCATGATATTATCTACATAATGGTCTAAGATGATGTGTAAATGTTCAGACATTGGATCTATTTAGATTATGCTTCGAATGATGGCTAGAGAGTTAACATATCCTGTGGAAAGAATATAAAGGTATATTACTGTTTGTTCAGTTTACAATAGCTAAATTATGGAACCAACCCACATACCCCTCACTGGATGAATGGGTCCAAAAGCTCTGGTATATATATATATACAATGGAGGTCTACTCAGCCATTAGAAACAATGACATTGCATCTATTGAAGGTAAATGGATAGCATTGGAAGAATCATGCTGAGCGAAGTTAGCCAAACACAGAGAGTCAAGAGCCGAATGGTATCCCTCATTTGTGGAGGCTGGACCTAAACCCAGCCTTGGGAGTAAAGTAGAAAAACTCATGTATTAGTTCCATAGAACAAAAAATGAAAATGTTAATATTTATGAGATACAGTTGCAAGATACTTCATATTTGAAAAAGCTATGCTGCACACCTGTACAAAAACATTAAAATTTAATCCTATTGTCAAATATTTTGAAGAATAATAAGGGATGATAGGAAGGGAGGAGAAGGAGGAGAAGGAGAAATGTTGGAACTGAGATAAAGCAAAGTATATTCCAAGCAGTTATAAATGTCACTATATATACTATAGCCATATATACATAAAATGTTCTTCATAGATATAAGAATTATGTCACTGTATATGGGTTTTTTAGGAACAAGATAGGATCCAGAAGAAATACAAGGGATCAAGGAGGAAGGAGGTAGAGGGGTGTGGATGGGGAGATATTGAATAAATTGTATTGCTGATTTGTGTGCATCTAGGAATATGTGACAACTAATCATTATGTAAAACTATAATGAACTAATAAAAAATAATAATAAAAAAGTGCTTGATCAAGATAGGCAGGAACATATGCCTGGCTAAATAAAAATTCGTTGACTTGGCAAAAAAAAAAAGTTTCTTGCTGTTTATTCCAAATGACTCCAAATTTATTCTCATCCTTTTTCACAATGAGAATAGAAATAACACATTTTCCAGATCAATGGTCAAACACTATATATATAAGCCCACACTGAATATTTCACATCCAGCATAGCAAACAGAATTCATCTGGTTGACTAATAAATTAATTTGGGATAAAATAGGATCATCTGTATTTCTTAAGCCTTTAAAGGTGGCACTGATATCTGCCATTGTCTCCTAAATGCACTATTATATTTGATTTACTAACTTGACCGGGGGGATGGTTTCAGAGGCTTTCATGTGGCCTTTCTCCTTTTAACATATTTTACAAATCAGGACAGGAACATATGAAGTTCTAACAATAACTCAGTACATTGATACCTCATGTATTCAGGGCCAGGACAAGAAAAATTAGACACTGGATAGTTTTGGGGACCCAGTGGACTCACTTTGTGACAATAAGGAATGATATTGCATTTATTATATGTTCCAGCTTAGACCCAATGTTCAACAGTCCTTGAAACATTTTGTGTTCACTCCTTCCTAGTGTATGGTTTGCCTGAGAAAATCGCTATAAGCTCCTTAGAGGAAATACTGTGAGGATCATTTTCCTCCATACTTGCAAATGATGTATGGTCAGGTAGGTTTCTTCCTCCTGAGGTCCCAATTTGTCCTTCAGCACTTATGTGTCAGATATGAAAACTGGCTTACATCTAGAAACTGGCAAGCCCTGAAATGCTATTTGCCTAGGTGTCACTCAGCCTCATTTCTTTATTTATTTTGATTATATGGTGCTGTAGTTTGGATATGAGATGTCCCCCAAAATGTAATACAGAACTGTTCAGAGGTAAATGATCAGATTATAAGAGCCTTAAATTAATAGGTGATTTAATCCATTTGATGTTTTAATAATTTGAATGGATTACTAGGTGGTAACTGTAGGCAAGTGAGGTATGGCTGGAGGAAGTAGATCACTGGAGGGGATTCCTTTGGAAGTGTGTTCTCCATTCCCCATTCTCTTTTTCTGCTTTCTGGTGGCCACAAGTTGAGCAACTTCCTTCCACCACGTCCCTCTGCCATGATATTCCGGCTCATCTCAGGCCCAGAGCCTTGGAGTCAGCCAACCTTGAACTGAGACCTCTGAAAGCATAAAACCAAAATAAACTTTTCCTCCTGTAAGTTGCTTTTGCCAGGTATTTTGGTACAGAGACAAGAACCTGACTAATATAGATGGATTACGTATGCTCTCATCCCTGGGGAAGATATGTTGTCGCTCCCCGAAGGGTTCTGGAGCGGGAAGCGGGCGGAACGACCTGGCGGTCCTTGGCCATTCCCCGGGAGCCGACAGGACACTGAGAACCGGGGGCCGATAGGGCAGGGCTGGAGACCGGGGGAGAGGAGTCGCTCCCCACAGCATTCCAGAGCAGGGAGCAGGCAGAATGACCCAAACCTGGGCCGTTCCCGGAGGGGCCGAGTCAGGATGGGGACGGGACCTGGGGGAAAGGAGTCGCTCCCCGCAGCGTTCTGGAGGGAGGAGCGGGCGGAGCGACCTGGCAGACCTGGGCCTCTCCCTGAGGGGCCAAGTCAGGAAGGGTCGGGGAGCCGGGAACGAGGGGGCGAACGCTGGCGGGGAACACGGGACCTGCATCTTCTACCGCTGCTGATCTCTCCGGTTCTATGCGTCTTCTCTGCTTTCTTCCTTCAGGACAGGGCTGCTTGCTTGCTTTTCTCTGGCTACTGCTTCTCCTTCAGCTACTTCCTTACCTGACTAGTTGCTACTCTATTTATCCATTACAACGACCAATAGGGGTACAGTGCAAACACATTTATCCAATTGTAACAAATGAGTGGCCGAATAGCTTAGTCATGC
>PVKS010006121.1:0-70762 GCA_004027875.1 Aplodontia rufa
CACCTGGGTATTTGCCTCCCTCTCATATCCCCCAGAAGCACCTCTACGTCCTCACAAAGGCTTGTACAAGAATGTTCATGGCAGCTTTATTTGTAATTGCTCTAAGTCTTAGAGAACCCAAATTTCAGCAGGGTGCAGTGATGTGCACCTGTGGTCCTAGCTACTTGGGAGGCTGAGACAGGACTGCTTGAGCCCAGGAGTTCAAGACCTGCCTGGGCAATATAATGAGCCCTCGCCTCTCCAAAAAAAAATCCACCATATTTTTTTTTTTTTTTTTTTGCTTATCCATAAGCAAATCATGGTCTTATCCATTGTTGGGGCTCAGAAGATACACCCCCCAAAAGATATCACTTTTTTTTTTTTTGGCATGCTGAGCAAATTTCCCTAACCTCTTATATGGGTAAACTCAATCTGGTTTTCAGTGGTACAACTGTTTAGCTCTAATCATTATCTCCCTGATCAACCTAAAGAGGTAATATACCACATAAAAGCCCTATGCCAATAAAAAACTACATTACAGAAATCAGATGGCATTCCCCAACTCTAGGGAACATGTCTGCCATTATAAAAATTAAATGTGTTCCTATTCTACTAAGGTTTCTAAAGCTGTGAACGGCCTCTACTCACAAATAAAAGACATGTCAGACCACACCCTAAGCTCTAGCAAGTTACTGTCTTCATGGTCTTCAAAGGCTGGGTGACAACACAGATTATTTTGTACCAATTGCTTACAGAAATGATGTTTTGTTGCACTGTTTATTGTTATAGCCTGATCCCTCCCCCATGTACACCATGTCCAGTCACCTGCCAACTGCCACCATCATAGACCTCTGGACTGCCCAGATACACAAGATGCCTAGAGTCCATTAAGCTCCAGATTGTCATGGAAATATGAGCCTCCATGCAGCTGCCTCCCAGCCTCTACTGAGGCCCCCCAGATAGACCCTCTGGAGAATTTCCCTGACTGCCACAGCCAATGCCCCACTGTCAACACAAAGAAGCCAGAATAGTCATCACTCTTTTCCCCTGGCAGCAGTCAAGGAAGGACCTCTGCAGAGGGGTACTAAGGCAGGAGATAAATTATCTGTAGGCAGATAGAAAAGGGGACCTCAGAGAATGGGACCCCACCTCCCTAGATTAAAACCTTAGGCTAAAACCTTTTGGGTTTTGGCTGCCTGAATGGAAGGCCACACTCACACAAAGATCACCAACTCCTATTTTTGGCAGGAACGCCCTAACCAAATTCAATGCTTCTGTTCATTCTAACACCCATCTTAGCCCCCACACTCCTTTATCCTCTCATGCCATTTCCTTCCCCTCCAACACCCCTGTAACCTCTCCACCTTGAGGTGTCAGCCACAGTGTGGGATATCTACAAGCCCACTGGGACCACCCACCACACTCCCATTAAAGTTCCCCTACAAAAGACCCTGCCTCCAGCTAAAGCAAGTGATTTTCTATCACATCTCTGGCTGCTTCAACTATAACCAGGGAATTTTCTCCCTGGACAGAATTAATACTTATGTCTGTTTATCCACTAACTGGATAAAAACTTGATATCATTGACCCAATTCATTATATCCCTTTAGACTCTGAAATGATGGATATGGACAATTACCAGAAATCACTCATATGAGGCAGACATCAAACCCCCTACTTACTATTTTTAAATCTGCTGACTTGGGCCCTTACCAGAAAAATCACACTCTACTGAAACTCCTATTTTAACCAGTAAACTCCCACTTTGGCCCCCTCCTGACCATTCCCTCTATATCTACTTCAGACTGTAAGCAGCAGGTAGGTCCCAGACTCCCCTGGACCCACAGGGGTCCCACAGGTTTCTCCCAAATAAACCTTTGTTACAGTTGAGCCATTCTCTTTTTCCTTCCTTCATTCACTTACGATGGAGGAGCATGCCACTCAGAGTGACCCAAATCTATGTTCATGGTTACTAATAATACCTGAGAATAAACTGATTTCTTATTTCCTTAAGGCAGAGTTGTTATTGTATATTGACAGAAGGAGTATCAGAACTCAAGGATCCTAATTCTAAGGCCAGTTTTCTTTTCCATATTCTCCATGGCTTCTTGACTGAAGCTCAGGATCAAAGTAAATATAAAGAGATGTCAAGAAAAAATATATAAAACTTGAGTATCATTAGCTCAGAGCACTGAAAACAAGTCAGGAGGGCCTTGTTAGTCAGATCTAAGCTGCATCTGCAATTGAACCTTTGAACCAGGCTGCAGCCTAGTGTATTCCCCCTCTCATACAAGTTGATCTTTGAAACATTAATGCCGCTGAACTTCTGCCGTTTTCCCATTTTCCAACAACCAGAGACTAAAAACACATCCAATCCTTTCTTAATAACATCTTAACTTTGACCAGCACCAATCAATTCCTGACCAACAAGTAAAACTAAATATAGCTGCCATTTTGTAAACCCTTGAAGCACACTCTCAGAACTGCTTGAATCTGTATGTTCTCAGATCCTAATTAGCCCCACATAAATGTAGTCTTCTTTGTTCTCAACTAGGCTCATTTTAGTCTTGCTCAACGGAGTGTAATCCTCAAAATACATCACCCATAGGAAAGCTCAGGAAACACGACCCTTAGGTCTTGCATACTCTAAAACGTCATTATCAGACAATCTAAGAGCAGCTCTCCACTGCTCACTGAAGCCTCTGTAATACATGGTTCATGATCCCTTCCTGCTTTCTGGAACTATGGAGGATCAGAACACACCACCCCAAAATATGGCAGGAGACATATTGCCACTGCAATGAGTCTTTTGGCATAAGGACTACATTGAGCTGATTCTTTTGAGAAACAGCAAACACAACAAAAGGTCTGAAAACAGTAGACATCTCCCTTCTGTAAAGGGAAATCTGTTCCTATCCAGGAAATCTCCATGTAGAGGGGCACCTCTCTTCCTACCCCAGAAGCAGGCTGCTCCCGCCAGTGGAGACGCACGCACTTCAGTGTTCACTACTGACCTAACCCTTGCCTGCTGTGCTTTTCCACATCATCATTCCACTGACGTCCTGCTTCGCTTCGATGCTACCTGCATAACCCAGGCCACCACTCTGAAATGTACTCATTTCCCTGGGTTTCTTCCACATAAAGTCATTCCTTGGTATCCACAGGGCATTGGTTCCAGGACCTCATGGATACCAAAATCTCAGGCTGCTCCAGTCCCGTCTACTACATGATCTGAAGAATGACTCATAATTTCAAGTTTGTGCTGATTAATTTTTTTACATTCTTTGGAGGGAATTCAAAGGAGAGGTAAGAAAGTGCTTAACAGGGTTTGAGCCTCAAATTACAGTAAGCTGTATACAGACAAAATGCATTTAGTAAATGATCACAAAAATCGCATAAACAGTATTGAACAAAATTTAAAGAAAATGATTCTTGGGGCTGGAGCGGTGGCTCGGCGGTTACGACGCTTGCCTGGCATGCGCCAAGTACACGGGTTCAAACCCCAGCACCCATGTACACAACTAAGTGTCAGAGCAACAAAAGCCATGTGAAAAACTCAATAAAAATTGATTCTGTCTCTCTCACTGTCCTTCTCTCTTTAAGAGAAAGAGAGAGCGAGAGAAAAGGATTCTCCAAGTCTAAGAAATGAAATTTTTGAGGTTGAGAAAAACACCAAATTTCCGCAGGATTCTGCTCAGATTCTGCCAACCCACTTGCTCCTCGAAGACAGGGTCCACCTTGCACGCTCACACACGGGAGCATGGTCCATCGTCCACTTGCTCCTCACAGCCAGGGTCTGCCTTGCACATTCGCACAGGGGAACACGGCCTGTCTTCCACTTGCTCCTCACGCCACTGTCCACCCTACACAGTCACACACAGCAGTGTCAAGCTTCCCTGTGGCAGGGCAGCGGATCACCCAAACTTCAGGCAGCATGTACCGGGGCTCACTCACCGTGGTCCTCAGGGGGTTGCTGCAGCCTTTGCCGCTGCACGGTTACCGTGGTGACACAGGCACAAGTGTCATTGCCCAGGACAGGCCCAGCAGAGCACCTCCATTTTCCTGCCTTCCTTCGTAAAGATCCCAGGGGCCAGCGTGGCTGGAGGAGCTGGGGGCACGCTCCCTCTCCAAAGGTGTTGGCAACCGTCCCTCACTGCTGCAACCCCAACCCAGCTCTCCCAGCCCAGACCCTGGGCCCCATCTATGTAATTCTCTCTTCCTTTTGAGCACTTGCAGCTTTCCAAGCAGCAGCTTTCCAACCAGCTTGCCAACGGTATGATATTTGCAACACATAAAGATAATGGAAGGGATGGAATTGTTACTTTGATTTATTACACGTTGTATACATATATCGATTTACCATTAGGTATCCCATAAAGACACACAAATATTGTCTCAAAAACTTTTCAAGTGATTTGCTTATTCTAATTCACTTCACTTACAACTTTTCAGATCTTTTCCATTATGAGCAATGAACAGGTACTTCGTGTGGATGCTGTCATATAAAGAAAATGATACTTGCATGGTTTTAAAACAATTTGATCATCCTTTAATACATTACATGACATAGTTTACTTTTAAACTTAGATATCTGCCCATTTAAAAAATATTTTTGTAATGTGATATGCAGGATCCTTCTAAATTAATTTCACCAAATGAATTAGCAATTTATCCCAGATCCATTCTTTTCCCACAGAAATAAACTATTATCTCCCTAATATATGCATGAAAATATTAGCATCAACTTTCACTTTTTATTTTTAATGGTTAAAATTATGATAAAACTCCTTTTTATAGCACATTGGTGCTTTAGTTGATTCTACAGCCACCAATGAACACAGCTTCCGTCACTTCTCATTCTGCTTTTCACATACTAAGGCAGAAATTATTCTTGGAAATTCCTCCTAGGGCGAGAAAACACAGAAAGCTGCTTTCTTCCATAGGAGGGGTGAAGTAGCAGCACTGGAGCCAGAAATAGGCAAAATTCCCTCATGCACACAAAAGTATAGACAATAAAATTATTTATTTATAGTACATTTCTCCTGAGGTTCCCCCACCCCTTTAAAGCACATTTTTAAAGTATTCTTTTGAAATAAAGAGGAAAAAAGTACTTTTATTCAGTTTCTGTAAAACAGCTCCGTCTTACAAGTAGCAAAACTAAGGTTATTTTTTTCTTTATGCATTTATTTTTCTCTTAGGAAAAAGATCCACGCTGATGTAAAACTGATTTTAATCATTATCAAGCTTAACTCTGCCTCTGTTAGCAACATGACTACACCATTAATCAGAGAAGAGTTAAGGGATTTTAAGTCATAAGGTTTCATTTATAGCTTACCAATTATGTATTCTAAGTCCGATGCAGGACAGCTGTCACTTACCTAACAGCAGATGATCATAGCTTTTTCCTTTAAGATTACCTAAACTTGTGAAATACAATAAGATCCAGGTCCAAGAATTAAAAGTAATTTGTTTTTTTTTTTTTTCTGATGACTTATTGTGGTGTTTGATTGAAAAATAAACATTATAAAGGTTAGTCCTGAGACACAATGGCCCCTCATGGGAATCCAGCTGGCAGCTATGAGCATTTGAGAGGCTTTGTGCCCCCTCAATAAATGGCCTCACATTCTGAACAAATGCTTGCTTTAAATAGACATTAACATTTAATTCAGAATTTTGAGAACATAATCTACAAAATAAAATCCTTTTTTTTCCTGGAACAATTTTCCAGCATATTAATTCCTCTCTATTAAACCTACCTTTCCAGATAGACAGAAATGATATCTGTAAAAATTCAGAAGACTACTTGAAACATTTAAGCTCACATTTGAAAACATCTCACAATATCACATCGAAGTTGCACAGAAGACCCCAATGATCACTAGGAAATCTACCACAGTCCAGCTTCTCCAACCCAAGGAGGTCCAAACTTCGGGGAATAATGTGGCCCTCTTCTGCTGCTGCTCTGAAAAATATTCGATCAAAACGAAGCTTACAAGTGGCAGATATTCCCAGATTAGAGTTCATCTGTGTGTCCCATGTGTACTGGCAATGCTTAGGTTTGCCCAAAAACTCCCAGACATCCAAGATGTTGTTGGGTAACCCACCGCATTTAGTAACCTGAAAAGAAGAAAGCTGTGTAAGATTTACATCTTTTTCTTATTTAAGAGTGTGTTTGCTATTATCATGTCTATGTGTAATTTTTAAACCATAATGCCAAAAATGATTTATTAATGTATAAAAGTGATATAACTAGAACATTATGAAAAGTATATTACGGCATGGTAACCCACATGTAATATAAAAATATCAAGAGAGCTAGAGAGGTCTGAATTTTGTTCCTATTCTTCTGGCATAAATAGGTGCCAAATTTGGGGTATCAGATAAAGCTCAGAAGGCTGAACCCTTATGGCTTCAGTTATTGCTGTTGGTTTTAAAAATTGAACTCATAAAAAGAAGGAAAAACTACTCCTCTACATCTTTAGAAGCAGATAATTTATGTTTTATTTTAAATGTATTAACAAAATTATTCTCCTTCTGCCATGCAACTCCAGGATTTAAAATTCCCTGTGGCCTGGGCTTAGCTCAGTAATAAAGTTTTTGCTTAGCATGCATGAGGCCCTGGGTTCAATCCCTAGTACCAAAAAATAAATAAATAATAAAACTGTGGGGGCTGGAGTGGTGGCTCATTGGTTTCGGCACTTGCCTAGCAAGAATGAGGACCCGGGTTCAAACCACGGCACCACATACACAACTAAGTGTTAGAGCAACTAAGGCCATGTGAAAAAACTAAAAATAAAGTTGTTTCTCCCTTTCTGTGTCTCTCTCTCACTGTCCCTCTCTCTTTAAAAAAAAAATAAATAAAATAAAACTCTGTGTGTGGTAAAATATACACTACATAAACTTTATCGTTTTAGCCATTTTTTTTTAATTTTTTTTTTTTTAAAGAGAGAAACAACTTTACTTAGTTTTTCACATGGCCTTAGTTGCTCCAACACTCAGTTGTGTACATGGTGCTGGGGTTTGAACACGGGTCCTCGTGCTTGCCAAGCAAGCGCCGAAACCGCTCAGCCACCGCTCCAGCCCCGTTTTAGCCATTTTTAAGGGCACAATTCTGTGCAATTAAGCACATTCACATTGTTGTTCAACCGTAACCACCATCCATCTCCAGAACCTCTTCATCTATATAAAATTCTATATCCATTAATAACACTAATTCAGTTTCCTATCCTCCCAGTCCTTGGCAACCATGGAAGATTTATGTTTTTATCAGTTAAACCTGTAATGCAACACAGACTTATTTATTACAACTTAAATTTCTTGTGTATAACAAAGCCTTCTTAAGTTAGGGAACTATGGGTCAGAAAGAAGCAATTAAAAAAAAATTCTATGACATCCAACTACAACTGTAGCCCTTCTCTATACCCACCCTGATTTTAGGTTAGCCAACTGCAGAGACTGTAACCTGAGCTCCTCCAGTCAGAGAGGGGCAGTGCTTCCTGAGGGATACACGCTGGAGGACTGCCCACCCAGGTGTGCTTGCTCCCTGCATTCCTCTGGTGAGCGTACCCTTCTGCAGAACTCAAGTCTGCCTTGCTCACCCACTTCCAAGCACGTGTTTGATTTTCTTCCGGCTCCTCAGTATTTCTGACAATTTTATTTCTAACAAATCACCCCTGTTTTTTCTCTGTGACTGACAAGTTTAGGAAGTTCATAAGAGGATTAAGAACAGTTTTCACTTTGTTGATTGGCTTTATTCACTTAGCATAATGGTTAAGGCTCATTTGTATAGTGGCATGTGTCAAAATTTCCCTTTTTTCTTTTTGTGACACTGGAGGTTGAACCTAAGCTACCACTGAGCAATACCTGGAGCATCCCTGCCCCCTTTTATAAGACAGGGTCTTGCTAAATTGCTGAGGCTGGCCTTGAATTCACAACCTCCTGCCTCAGCCTCCTGAGTCACTGAGATTACAAGCATGCACCACTGCAATAGGCTCAAGGTTCAATAGGCTTAAGCAATAGGCTTTTTAAGGTTCAATAATATTCCACTGTATGTATGTGCCACATGCAATGACACTTGGGTTGCTTGCACCTTTAAGCTACTGTGAATAACAAAGCTATGAACATGAGTACATAAATAAGTCCATATTTTCACTTCTTCTGGGTAAATATTTAGAAGCAGAATTCTAGATCATATGGTAATTCTCCATTTAATTTTTGAGAGCCTAAAAAAAATCCCCTTGTATCTCAACTGAGCTATGGGAAAAAAAACTTTGTTTTAGTCCCAGCCATGGTGATGGTGGAAAAGTGGTAAAAAAGTTGATAATTATTATCCCACATCAATAAGATATCTGTCTAGATAATGCACTACTATACTCTGTTAATCATTAGTGTGACTGAATTTCTTTCATGGTTATTAAAATCTGATTTCTAAATATGCAGAATAAAACACTGGCCTTGCACGTGTGAGACCCCAGGTACAACTCCCAGAACCACCAGAAAAAATAAATAAAAATAAAATCAAAAAAGAAACTCAGAAGACAGAAGGTTAGGGACAACTAATATGGTTAAAATCTTTCTATTTGTCTCACTTTGCAACCAGGGAAGGTGCAAATAAACTCAACCTTTCTAAATAAACATTTTCTCAGTATGTTTCATGTTAAATCCCGCATATCTATTATTTTATATTTTTTATTTCACATGCAATATTTGTTTTCTTCACTAATGAAAGTCTCTCCTGTCCCTAGGTATATATTTAGCAAAAACTAAAAGTATTTGCTGACTTGCATTTCCAAGGTCATGTATACATTTGGAGTGATTAAAGGTTCTACTTTTAACAGCTTTGATCAAAGGAACCTAAATTTCAAAAGCAATAATCTCTCCACAAAGGCTGAACTTGTTACTCACTTCTTGATCCCTTAAATTCGTATCTCCTGCAAATATAACTGTGGCTGACTCTGGAGCCTCTTGCATTTTCTTTAAAACCATTTTTAACTGACTCATTCGTTCCTGTGCATGTCCTCTGGTGCTCTCCAAATGGGAAGTCATAAGGTAAAGGTCATTTCCAGACAAACTCACCTGAAACAAGATAAATGATTATCATTAAAACGGCCAATTACCACTACTGCTGAACTACGGTTAACAAAATCACAGACTATTCAATCAACTGGTAAATATTTATTAAACTAGAGTCAGCACTATCCCTCCAGAACATAAAAGTATCAAGTACTAACCTCAGCAAGCACAACCCACTGCACACCTCATCTCCACTCTGAGCCCTCCCACAGGCTCGAGGCATCAGTGGCTCAATGCTCTACATTCCTACTGCATGCCGGACAGACTGCTGTTAAAGCCTCCAGACTGAATTAAATCAGTTATTTTTCTATGAAGCCATGAGTTATCTTCAAGCACTGATTGTTCTTACTTATTGTTGTATTATTTAAGACCTGGCAGACAGGTACTCAAAAAATGTCATTTAAGCTTGGTATGGTGGCACACGCCTGTAATCTCAGTAATTTGGGAGGCTGAGGTGGCAGGATCCCAAGTTCAAGGCCAGCCTGGGTAACTTAACCAGACCCTGACTCAAAAGTAAACAAAATAAAAAAAAAAAAAAGGCTGAGGATGTAGCTCACTGTAGAGGACCCCTGGGCTTCAATGCCTAGTACTGAAAATAAATAAATAAAAATCACTGAACTAAACAAGAACCATTTATTTACCTTTTGCATTTAAGATACTAACAACACAGGATTTGTCATGATACTAGGTCTGCAGAACCAAGCACAATACTTTCGTATGGGCATTCACACCCTTCTATAATCTGGATCTTGCTACTTTTCAACCTCCTCTACACTAACCTTTTCACGCCTTCTGCACTCAAATGAACAGAAGGCTCATCCACCCTGTACACATACATCAATTTAAAATAAAAAAGAAATTTCTTTTTGAAACAGTGAAAGTCAATTTTTAAATTTTGTTTCTGGTTTTTGCTTTCTGGATACTTAGTACTGTATACAGTATTAAGGTCTGAACCTGGGTCCAGGTTGCCATGCAAACGCTCTACTGCTGAACCACCTCTCCAGAACAAATACATCTCCTGTAACTCACATGTCTGTGTGTGCTGGTTTCTCCACCTGCACACTATGGCTAATAGTTATTTCTCCTTTCTCTAAACTTACAGACAATATCACTTACATCTCTTCTGGGGCACATATGCCTTTCTTGGATTTGTTACTATATATGCAATCTCTTTCTTACTAATCTATAAACTTTATGACAACAAGATCTATTTGATTCATTTTTGTAAGCCTCAAAGAGTACACAGTTGAGCAGAAACATGGCAAGTATAAACATTCCTTAAGAAGCAAATGTGCAATTGTGCAATGTTAGCAAACTCAAATATTCTTAGTATCTAAAAGACTCTATATGTAAGGTGCAAATTTTTTTGCAATTTTTTTTAAAAGGACAATATCATGGGACTATTTTTTAATTCTTTTTTTAAAAAAAACCCTCAAATTTAAATTACTTACATGCACACACAAAAGGTTTCTCATCATTTTGGTAGTTGGAAAAGGAATAACCTCTTGGCTTTTTAACTTCACTCTTGATTTCTTCAACATTATAGCTGTGAAATATCCCTCTTCACAACCTTCAAATGTTTGGGGGGAAAAATTTAGGCCGAGAAGGGCAAGGGTATTTTCAGTTTACAAGTTCCCTTACTGAAGATTTAATAACAGAAAGATAATATATTTAAATGGATCTAAGTCTTTAAACTATTATTTCAAAATAGTTCAAGATGGCCAGTCAAGTCTATATGTTTACCTGACCCATCCCAAAGTTCAATCAGAAGTACAGAAGAAATATAAAATAAACAGAGCTAGAAGTAGTTTGGTGGTAGAGCATTTGTTTAGCATGTACAAGGCCCTGGGTTCAATCCCCCAGAAAAAGAAAAACAAAAGAAAAAAAGGAGAGAAAAATAAATGCACGTAAGTGCCAATATGAAATGAGAAATTTCTGATACACAGAGTAGATGAGACTTAATACAAATTGATATGCATTTACATCTCATGCTAGGAAAAAAAACTGTAATAAATAAAAAAAAATTAGAAAGATGTAAACTTTCCAGAAGGAAGGAGAACAGGGTAGAGGCACAGTGAAGGAAAGCTTCCAACAGTGGACAACAGAAAGCATGTGAACAAATGGTAACGTGGTTTATCAGAACAGCAGGAACCAGTTGAGTATCTGCTGAGAATCACCAACAAGCAAGGAGGTCTGTTGCACCAAAGTTTACAAACACTACTGGAACACAAAGTCACCTCAAAAGATAAAGGGCTAAGAACAGGCAGGCCAGGACGAGGTCTGACCGCGGGACTAAAGGTGCCACAGGAGCCCGTCCCAGCTCTCCACAGCCAAGTGATCACCCCATGCTAACAGGAGACTGAGGTCACCAGCCGCTAGGAAGAGTGTATTAGAATAGTGAGGGCTGAGAGGAGAAAACAGAGGTGTGGACTATAAATAAGGATTAAGTAAAAATGTTCCTATCAAGAGAGGGAGCCTCAGGTCCAGTAGGGAGGCAAAGCAAGCACGCCCTCAACACCAAAAAGACAGAGCAAAAGAATTCATTCTTCTTATATATTTGTTGTTCTTGAGATGCGAGGTGGGTGGGTCTCAGGTCTAGCTACGTTGGCCAGGCTAATCTTGAATTCCTGGACTCGAGCAATCTTCCTGCTTACGCTGGAACAACTAGCATGTGCCACATGCCCGGCTTAAGAAAAAAAATTTTAAGGCAACTGAAAGCTCTCAGGTTAAAGGCTTCTATACGCTGACACAGTAACAACTGGGGATCTTCCTCTACTCAGCAAGCAACTGGCTCCAAAATGAATCCTTCCCTCTCTTCTAGTAAGGCGCTGTGCCCAAATCTACACAGGGACATCAGGCTGCAATTGGTTCTTCAGTACCTGGCATTGAACTGTGAATCAGGAGCCAAAGATTCCTAGAACATAAGGAACAGCCATGGCTGATACCAACATAATGTCACCAAAAAAGAAGTGAAGGCACACATATTAGCACCTAAAACAATCAAGAAGATGGTTCTCAGAAATAAGCTACTGCATTCATGAATCAAGAGGGAAGCCTATGTCATTAAAATAATCATGCTCCAAAGTTAAGAGAGCTGCATCATTTCTATTGTAAACTAGAAAACAATGTCTTCAAAATTCAGGAGGAAATGACTTTCTACCTAGGAATCCACATCCATTCAAACTGTTAATCAACTAACTATACGAGGCTAGAACAAAGGCATTTTCAATATGCTAGGATTTAAGAACTTCACTACTCGATGCACTACTTCTTAGAAAGTAAGTAGAGGGATCAGCTCAAAAAAATAAGGCTGTGAACTGTGAAAGAGCAAAGCATTGGTTTCAGCAAACAAGAAATCCAAAGTAAGAGAGACAAAGAAGATCCCTCAGAAGTTCCAGAGAGAGAACGACCAGAGATTGACAGACTCTCTTCCTTTGCAATTATGAATTCAAAAATAAATCAAAATTAAAAACCACATACTGTGTAAAAGTGGGGGGGAAAGCAGAAAACACTGAATGTGAAAATCAGGAGATAGGGCCAAAAGCTACTTTAAATATACTTAGTAAAAACAAAATAAATGAAAAATAAAAAATTTATTCAGGGCAAAAGATTAGAAAAAGAGGAAAATAAAAAAGAATAAAGACTTTTTGAAAAAGCATAAGCACACATAATTATAGCACTTAAAATGTCAACATCTGTGCTCAGGGTGCAGCTCAGTGTCAGAGCATGCACTCAGTAAACAAGGCCCTGGGTGATATCCCCAGTGAATGTGCGCATGGCGCACGCAAGTTTAACTGAATTCCAACAAAAAGACAGTGTCTTGAATTTTACTATTTTACCCTTTTCAGAAAGATCACTTCAATTACTCTTTCACATTTGTTACCCTTAAGATTTACATAATATTCTCCTATAATTCTTGCAATAATCTTGTACCTTACTTTTCTAAACCATATTTGTGCTTTTTCTTCTCTATGTTCCATTAGACTAATTTTGCTCTCTTTCATCTGTTTTTCAAAGAAAAAGACAAATTAAATAACAGGAAAAGTATTACCTGTAATAATCTCATAACTCCTTGCTCTCTTCTTCAGATAGCTATAATACGGGGGTATAACTTCCTGCAGAAATATCACATCTGGGCTGTACCTAATTAGAAACATCAAATGAACATTAACACCAGGTATACCGTTCATCTTCAGCTACTTCGATGAAGAAAGCACCACAGCTAAAAAACAAAAAATTTTTGCCTTCTAGGGCTCCTAATATCCAACATTTATACCGACCTTTGGTTAACAATGAGAAAGATCTGTGCTGCTTAGCACTCAGTAGCACTATTATGATTAAATTAAAAAGAATGGAGGGGGTCTGAAGCAGTGACTTGGCAGTTACTGCACTTGCCTGGCATACATGAGTTCAAACCCCAGCACCGTACACACAATAAAGTGTCCCAGGAATGAAAGTCATATGAAAAACTAAATAAAGATTGCTTCTCTCTCTCTCTTTGTCCCCTCTTAAAAAAAAAAGAGTGCCAGGAATGTAGCTCAGAGGCTTAATATTTGAGGTGCTGGGTGTGATCCCCAGCACCACAAAGACAAAACCATCACCAAAAAAGGACACCAGAATGACTGAAAATAGAAACCATCACATTGAGGCCAGGTGTAGTGGTACACACTGTACTCCCAACAGCTCAGGAGGCTGAGGCAGAAGGACTGCAAATTCAAAGCCAACCTCAGCAACTAAGCGAGGCCCTAAGCAACTTAGGGAGACCCTGTCTTAAATTAAAAAATAAAAATGGACTAGGGATGTGGCTCAGTGGTTAAGTGCCTCTGGGTTCAATCCCTGTACTAAAATAAAAAGAAACTACCATATTGAGAGCCTATAATGAGCCTACGTTTTAATAGATGCTTTCAATTTTATTTCTGTTAATCTTCTTAAAACAGAAAACTAAGATCCAGAGAACTTAAATGGTTTGTTCAAGTCATAAAACTGGTACAGAGCAAAAACTCTTCTTTTTAATTTTTATATCATAGTAGCAATTACACAGAAAACTTACTAGGTAAAATAATTCTAGAAGACTTTTAATAAAAACTGGTATTCCCTCCTCTAACCCAACTCAAGACTACTCCTGCAGGCAATCACATCAGAAGTTTTTCCTTGGAACTGGACTTTGAAGCTAAGTCTAATTCTGAAGTCCACAACCCTCAGTTATCACCCCACAGCTACATAAGACTCATTATCACAGTAAATGATCAAGCTGAAATGATACTTACAAAGTTAAGTAGGAGCACACTCCTCGAGCCCTCTCCTGCAGGCAGCTCAGATCCAATCCATCGATGTTCCAGGTAACGAGAGAGAGCATGCTGTCATCTTCTTGCTGAGTGTTTTCAGATGGATTGATTTCTGAACAAGTGGAATCGGTTGTTTCTTCACTGGTTAGGTCAACACTGACAAGATCAGAATGAAACACAACTTCGCAAATAATCTACAAATTAATTATTGTGTATTTGCAGTCCTCATTTTATACTCTGAGAATCCCTAATCAGAAAATCCAAAAATCCAATGCACACCTGTAACTGAAATTACTTGGGAGGCTAAGGTAGAAGGATGGAAAATTCAAAGTCAACCTCAGCAACTTAGTAAGATCCTGTCTCAATAAATAAATAAATAAAAAGGGGCTAGGGATGTGATGAAGTGCCCCCTGGGTTCAATCCCCAGCACCCCCCACCCCACCTCACTCCCAAAAAGAAAGGAAAATCCAAAATCCAAAATGCCCACAAAGCTGAAACACTTCTAGTTTCAAGCACTTCAGATTAAGGACACTCAAACTGTAAGTAAAATTTAAGAGAGTCCTAAAAGTATCTATCCATAGAAGACTAAATGATGGATGACTGAGGAAACCCAGACTGTCACTGTGTTATCCCTATGTTTGCTCACTGGGCTGGTGATGTAGCTCAGGGGTAGTATACTTGCCTAACATGTGCAAGGCCCTGGACTGGAGCCTCTACACCACACCCCAACACACACATACAACTATGGCCTCAAATTAGACTAAGAAACATAAGAGTTCCATTTGGATATTAGGATAAAAGTAATTTAAAGCCAGATCATATTGTTTCAGATAAATAATGGCTGCAATCCTTTTTCACTCCCTTCTTTGAATGGGGAAGTCTAACACCCCTCCCTTGAACTGGGCTTAGTGACTTGTTTGACCAGTAGAGTACAGTGGAAAGATGCGCTGTGGCTTCTGAGATTTGGTCAGAGGCCTTGCACTTTTGGAACCTTGAGCTGCCTCAGAGGAAGCCTGTCTGCCCTTAAACAGAAGTGAAAGGCCACACGTGAGCTCTCCAGTCCATAGGCCTACCCAGTCATTTACCACACATGAAGGCTCCAGACAAATGCGTGGAGAAAACATCAAACATGACTGCCAAGTGCTTATGAACTATACATAAATTCAAGAAATGGACTTTTAAATCTACAGTTTTAATTAACTTAATGCCAGCTGCTATGGTTTAGATGTTGTTCTGCATATGTTCATGTTAGAGGCCCAGTCCCCACAGTGGCAGTACTGGCACCTTGAAGGGATGGGGCCTTGTGGGAGTCCTTAGGACACTCACTGCCCTTACAAAGAATACTGGTTTCAGGGAGGAAGTCCTCACAAGAGTGAGTTCTCTTAAAGTCAGAGCCTGACCTCACTCATTCCAGAGTCCTGTTTCAAGATGTGATCCTTCCTCCTGCACACACTCCTGTGATCCATTTGCCATGGGCCCTCTCCAGGAGCCTGTGCATCGCTGTCCAGACTTTCAGCTCCCAATAAACCATTTTTTCTTTTTAAGTAGCCTGACTCAGATTTTTTATAGTGATGGAAGCTAAAATACCAATATTAACTTTTTATTTTGAAGTAATTTCAAACTTTCAGAACTGCAAAAACAGTACCAAGAATTCCTTTACACTACTCACCCAGTTTCACCAAATGCTAACATTGCATTTAATATTTACTGTGTTATTTTTATTCTTAAACATTTGTTTAAATACTTTATTTTATAAAAACATGGACATGCTTACATATATACCCCAGAATAACCATCAAGTCAATTATTTCTGATATATTATTTAATTTACAGACCTATTCAAATCTTGCCACTAGTGCCCTAACACAGGATTGTGTTGCATTTAGATGGCATGTGTCCTTCAATGTCCTTTAACAAAGACTAGTTCTTCAATCTTTGCCTCTGATGACATTGACTTTTTTTTTAAAGAGAGAGGGAGAAAAAGAGAATAAATTGTATGTATTTTTTAATCCGGCCTTTGATTCTCTGGCACTTAAGCTACATATCTGGTACTGCAGCAGTTTGAACTAAGGTCCTCATATATGCCAGGCAAGCGCTTCAATCACTGAGCCATGGCTCTAGTCTCTAATTCTTTTAATTCTTTAGCTTGTTGGATAACAAGCACTGAATTAGGGGGGTAAAAGAAAAGGAAGGAAAGAAAGACTGAAATGTATGGATCCCTGTAAGCTGAGAAACTCGCAACCTCATTTGGGGACTGCATTGCTGGGCAAGTGCTTCCACCACCAAGCCACCCTCCAGCCCTGACCTTGACATTTTCATTAATGTATTATAGTTGTACATAATGATGGGATTTGTTATCACATATTCCTAGATGCACACAATACAGAAATATAATTTGGTCAATATCTCCACTACCCCACACCCCTCTACCTCCTTCCTCCCGTCACCCGATCCCTTGCCTCTCTTCTGGGTCCTATATTTCTCCATAAAAAACCCAAGTACAGTGTTATGATTCTTATGAAGAACATTTTTATATGCATGACTATAGTATATACAGTGACATATTTATAAATGCTTGGAATGTACCTTGCTTTATCTTGGTTCCAACATTTCCCCTTCTCCTCCCTATCATCCCTTGTTATTCTTTGATATACACTGACAACAGGATGAAACATTTACATTTTTGTAAAGGCATGCAGTATAGATTGTTCGAATATTTTATGCAGTACCTTGTAACTGCTTCTCGTAAATATTAACAAATTGCATTTTTGTTTTATGGTTCTAATCCATGAGTTTATCTACCTCTCCCCAAAGCCTGGGTTTAGTTCCAGACTCCCCAAATGAGAGAGAAAACATTCGGCCCTTGACTCTCTGGGTTTGACTAACTTTGCTCAGCATTTCTTCCATTGCCATCCATTTACCTTCAAAGGCTGCAATATCGCTGATTCGAATAGCTGAGTAGAACTCCATTGTATAAATATGTACCAGAGCTTTTGGATCCATTCATCCAGGGAGGGGCATCTGGGTTGGTTCCATTATTTAGCTATTGTAAATTGAGCTGCTAGGAATATAGACTTTGCTGTGTCGCTGCAATGTGCTGATTCCAACTCCTCTGGGAAAATACCCAGGAGATGGGGAGAGGTGGGCCCTATGGGGACCCAGCCCTAATTGTTTGAGTGTACACACTGCTTTCCAGAGCAGCTGCACCAGTTCACAATCCACCAACTGCGTGCTAGTGTTCCTGTCTCCCCGCACCCCTCCAGTGTTTGTTACTGTTTGCATTCTTCACCTTTGCCAGACTGACTGAGTGAAACAAAATCTTAAGGTAGTTTTGATTTGCATTTCTCTGATTGCCAGTGATTTAGAACACTTTATCATGTATTCACTGGCTTGCTCAATGTCCTCTGTTGAGTAGTTTCTGTTAGATCTCTTGCCCATTTATTGATTGGATTATTTTTGGTTATTGAATTCTTTCTAAATTTTGGGTATTAGTCCCCTGTCAGAGGGATCACAGGCCATGATCCTCTCCCGTTCTGTAGATTGTCTCTTGACTGTTTTACTTCCTTGGCTGTACATAAACTTTTTAATTTAATAGCATCCCACTCATTGATTTTTTACTGTAATTCTTTCACTTTAGAGTCTTATTGAGAAAGTCATTGCCAACTCCCATATGCTGGAGTGCTGCTCCTAATTTTTCTTCTCATAGTTGTATGGTAGCTGGTTTAATTTCTAATTCCTGGATCCATTTAGATTTGATTTTTGTCCAAGGTGAGAGATAAGGATCTAATTTCAATTTTCTGCAAGTGGCTGTCCAATTTGTCCAGCACCATTTGTTGAATATGCTGTTTCTCCTCCATGTTACATTTTGACCCCCTTTGTCCAAGATAAGATGCTTATAAAGATTTGTGAGTTTGTCTTCTATTCTATTCCATTGCTCTTCATTCCTATTTTGAGAACAGTGCCATGCTGTTTTTAATACTACAGTTCTATAGTATAATTTTAGATCTGGTATTGCAAAACCACCTGTTTTATCTTTCTTGCTTTGTAATGTTTTGGTTTATTCTTGGTTTCTTGTTGTTCCAAATGAATTTGAGAATTGCTTCTTCTATATCTATAAAGAATGACACTGGAATCTTGATGGGGATTGCACTGAATCTGTATAGTGCTTTTGGCAGTATGGCCATTTTAATTATATTAATTCTGCCTAACCAAGAGCATGGAATGTCTTTCCATCTTCTCAGGTCTTCTGCAACTTCTCTTTTCAGTGTTCAATAATTTTCCTTGTAAAGTGACTTTGACATTTTTGAAGAGTACAGGCCTTTTATTTTATAGAATGTCCTTCAGACTAAGTTTGCTTAAAGTTTTCTCATGATCCAAGTCAGACTGCATTCTTGGGCAGGAGTGACAGTGATAGTACACTCTCCTTGACACGTCTGACACAGATGTGTTCCACTACTGGCAAAATCAACTTTCACTGCTCAGCTTTAGTGCAGTTACCCCCCCCCTCCACATTACAGCATCAGGTTGGCATTCTGCGACTGTGCAAAGATCTTGTTTCTCACTGAACTTTCACTTTCTAGTTGTGGCATCCACTGATTACACCTGCCTGAAATAATTATTTGGCAGTTCCCAAAAGGTTGTTTTTCTGATTCCTTCTGCTTTCTATATTTAATAGTTGAAATTCTACTGTAAATAAAAGTGTTCCCGGGCTGGAGATTGCTCAGTGACAGAGTGCTTGCCTAGTATGCAGGAGGCCATGGGTTTATTCCACAAAATTGGGGGGAAAAAAAAAGTAGCAAGTATTCCCTTCTCCCCAATAAGTAATATTTACATCAGTATAGAATGATATTTATACTATAGAGTGTAATCTGTTCCTGAAAATTATCCTGGTGCTAAAACTGTCTCAGATATGACAGGGGATGTCAGTTGGGGGTTTCAAGCTGGTTCCTGTGGTTTTTGGCATATCCCCAACATTTTCTAAGCACCTCTTCACTTTGTGGAACCACAGTTATTTCAGGTTCATCTTGCACCTCAACTTGCTTTTGCTCTGGAATCAGTCATTTCTAAAAGGCCCTGTTCCTTTTAGTGAAGAACAGTGTTTAGAAGCCAACAATGGGCTGGAGCAGTAGCTCAGTGGTGAGAGTGCTTGCCTGGCATGTGCGAGGACTCAGGTTCAAATCCTGGCACCACGAAAACAACTAAGTGTCAGAGAAACAAAAACCACATGAAAAAAATAAAATTGATTAAAAAAAAAAAACCACCATCACGCCAGCAACATGGGGTTAATGCTGGTATAAAAAAATATACTGTACTGTCAGTCATATAGAAGCACTATACATACAACTATGTATGGTAAATTAAATACTTGATAATGAAGAGTTGCTACTGGTTTATATATTATACTTATATTGTGATTTTTTAGAATATGCTACTTCTACTTACAAAACAAAATTTACTATGAAACAGAATGCTTTGTTACACCAGCAACAGCCTCATTCAACTCATTTACCACGTCTGGATTGCATCAAGAGTCCAAAATGAATGAATGACATATCACATAGGTTCATGTAAATATGCTCTATGAAGTTTGCACAGCAAACCTGCCTTTGATGAATGTCTGACAAAATCCTCAAGTAACACATGTTTGTTAAGTGTGTTAGGTGTCTGTCCTATTGGGCCCTTTATCTACAGTGTGTTCATCTTTTTTCGAAGTTTGCTGTTATTGTTCTGGGGATTGAACCCAGGGGTGCTTCCACCACTGAGCTACATCCCCATGTCTTTTTATTTTTTCAGACAGGGTCTTCATAAATTGCAGGTGTCCTCCAACTTAGACAACTCCTCCAAGTTGCTAGGATTTATAGGTGTGCATCATTGCACCTGATCCTTTTTTCAAAATCTAAAGATGACCACCTGTAACTCAACTTACTGCATACAAAATTATAAATACACTCTCTACTCTCCTCAATATAAGACAACCCAAAGTCCCAAAGATGGGATTGTCATGAGGTGCTGTTACGGGAAAAGCAAGATGGTGTTCTTAATATGTTAAACATTTACTGAGATCTTCCCAAGTGCCAGGCATCACTCCAAGTGCTTTATATCTATTAATCCTTAAAACACCCCATGAGGTAGGTACTATTACTCTCTTCAGCAGAAAGAGGCTACACAGTTACTAAATGGCACAGATGGACTTAGAGCTTTGCATTTTGGCTGCAGAGTTTATGATTTTATTTACTGTACTGTTAATTCTTCCTCTTGTTTGACTATAATCAAAAACTGTGTCTTTGCAATTTATGCAACATCCAGAGTACTTACTATGGAAAGAATAACTAAACAACTATAATAAAAACTTGCATTCAGAAAAATGGAAAGAGAAACTCCAAAACTGGTGTTGAACAGAAATACTGAGGGAACTGAACTTGACTATCTGGTGCCTTAGATTCTGTGTTTGAGAACAGAGCTCCTCAGCTTTAAATCATCCAGGGTCTTGTCAAAATGCAGATGCTGATTCAGTAGGTTTGGAAAGGTGCCTGAGATGCTGCTGTCTAACAAATCCCCAGGCAGTGTCATGCTGCTGGTTCTGGGCCCTTCCAAGTCAGGTGACTGTTGGACAGCAGTGTACAAGGCTGGCTCTACATCAGAATCACCTGAACTGTTTTTTTAAAAAATTCCGTAAGAAATAAATGGGTCTCATTCCACCTAATTATAATCTCTGGGAAGTGGAGCCCCAGGAAAAGTATTTTTTAAAACTCCCCAGGTAATTTTAATATGTAGCTAAGATTCAGAACACTTTTTTTGAAGAGAATTTTCCTTATATCTCTGAGAAACACTACAGATTGAGAGTAGTGTAGGAGGCTAAATCACTTTAATGCTCAGTTTGTTTTTTGCTGAAATCTTAGGATACTGAAGAACCAAGATTTCTATCCCTCCCCTTTAAGACAAATAAAGCCGTTGCGCAGCAGGCTTCAATTTTTCTGATTATGAAATCTTCCTAAAGCCAACATCAAAAATATAATCAGGTCGTGCCACATGAATGTTTAGGCATTAGAAACACCTGAAGGTTGCCCTTTCCCCATTTTTCTTTTCTCAGCAATTTTAAATCCACAGACTCCTCAGCAACTGATGAGAGATCTAAGAGACAATATACAACCTAATCGACGTTTTTTTCCTGCCATGTACCATGCTGGAGTAGGGGACTTCTGATGGCCCCCATGTCACCATCACTCAGCTAATAACGTTTTTTAATATCAGGGAATTCACTTACTTTGTTCTAATTTATCAGTTCAAGATAGTCTATTTACAACTAACAATGACTCAGATTGATTTGAGCAAAATAGTGGAATTTATGGGCTGGGAAACTGGTTCTTTTTCTCCCTGTCCCTTTGTCTCTTAAAAAAAAAAAAAAAAAAAAGAAGAAAGAAAGAGAGAAGAAAAAAAGAGACGTAAGTGGAAGATGTTCTCAGTCCTCACTGGGTCCCCCTTCACATTTGTCCTGAATAAATCCATGTTACTGTTGAGCACCACTTGCCTAATTCCTTCATTCACATCTTTCCTAACAACCATCTCTGTAAGCCAGTGCAGCTGAGCTGAAAAGGTCAGAGAAAAGAGCCTGCGCTGTGGACAGTCAACTGCTCAGGCTGTCCATACAGAGAGAACTTCTAACATTCAACACACGTTCACTGAGACACTACTACCTGTCAAATACTGGGCCAGACTTTCAGAAATAAACAATGTATAAAACAGATACTATCTTTACCAAGTGTGAGATCTAGTAGAAGAGACAAAATATAGAATGGCAATTAGAGTATGGACCAAGTTATGACCAAGATCACCCAAAATACTATGTGAGTACCTAAAAGGGGAAGCTTATCCAGACTTGGAAAATTAGCTTTTTCTGGAGATAAAATGTCTACGCTGAGTCCTTTAAGATATTAGTTACCAAGGAAGGAGAAAGAGAAGGTTCCAAAGAAAGGAAACAGGGTCCACTGGAATAAGTCAAAGTTTGGTGTCTGAAATTTTGCTTACGGTAGGAAAAATAAAAGGAGGCAGATGAAGACCCCGGTATCATAGGCAGGGTAGGATCCTATACAGATAGGGGAGCCATAAGGGGGTTTACGAGGCACACAGACTTCACTGTACGAGCAGTAGCGCAGGCACTGGGGGCAGGGCCCTGAAAAAGTGGTGTGGATTAAAAACAAAACCGTTCAGGTTGGGCAGCAGAGAACAAATACACAAAGCAAGGAGACGTCACGTTAGCTACCATTCTTTGATAGAGAATTTGAGCTTCATTTCTTTCAAGCCTCCCATAATTCACGTCCAAACTGACATTCGAGCGAGGCGCAGGCCTGTGATTCCAGACTTGGGAGGCCGAGGCAGGAGGATTCAAGTTCGAGGTCAGCCTGGATAAGCTAACCTGTCACTAGGTCCAAAGAGGAGCGTGAGCAGCTCAGTGCTAACCGCCCCCGGGGCCCAGCCCCAGTTTGAAGAAAACGGCATTAGGTTTTCTTCCACCGACCAACTGAGGTTCCAAACGCCAGCCCCCGGCCGCCCCCGGTCCCGCGCCCGACGCCCGCTCACCAGGCCGGGGCTCCCGAGGCGACCCCAGGGCGGCCCTCCTCGGCGCGCTCCTCCAGCGGCGGCTCGAAGTAGGCGTTCAGCGCTCTCTGAAAGGCAAAGGCACAGCTTGGAGCCGCTGCGCGCCGCCCAGCCGGCGAGGCGCGGGGCGGAGGCGGCCAGGCCTACTTCCATCTCCCAGTCGTTCTCGGCCAGGTAGCACTGGGCCACCCCGGAGTCGCAGCGCGCCACCGAAGCGAAGTCCTCGCACAGAAGCCGCCGCCTCTTGCCCTCGGGTTCGTCCTCGTCCCGCGCCGCCGCCTGCTCGCCTTCCGGCTCCATCGCGCGCGCCGCCTCCTGCGGGTGCGCGCTCTGCGCAGGCGCCCGCCGCGCCGGTGCGCCCCCGTCAGCCGTCCGGCCGGAAACGCGCTCCGCTCTCCGAGGCCCGCTGCGCGGGCGGGGCACGACGCGCCTGCGCGTTGGGTCACAAGAAGCTCGCGCGGTGGGCGCGGCTCCGGCCCTGCGTTGTGTCCTTGCCCTTTGGAACCGGTCTGCCAAGTTAGTCCTAGCGGAGCTCCGAGGCGCGCAGTCGTTCACTATGAACTCCATGACGCAGAACGTGCGGGAAGCGGTGAAGGCCTGGTTCAGATCGCCCGGCTTTGACAAAGTTATGGAAAAGGTACTGAGGCGGAGCTAGGAGCGGAGGGAGCCCGGCGGGTGCGCTGGGGCCCGCGACGGCGTCTCTGCGCAGGGCCGCCGGCGTCCGCGGTGGCCACCGGGGTGGCCGCGCTTACGTGCACCGAGTCAGGCGGGCGCTCAGGGCCCTGGTCGAGCGAGGGGGACGCACCGGCCGCCCGGGGCAGCCCGCGCCTGGGGAGGTAGCCCTGCTGCAGAGCGCTGAACGCCCCCAGAGGTTGCCCCTTTGCTGTGGTTCCTGATATTTCGCAAAGGCATGCCATACCTGAAGAAGGAGCTTTCCAAACCATGGAAGACGATTGCACTTCAGAGACCAGCATCTCTTAAGATTCTTCAGGACGAGCTGCAAGTGCTACCGAGTTAGGCAGGGCCAGGCCTGTGTCCCGTCACAATCGAGCTAACCCTGACTCCTACTTTTTCAGCCTTTATAGAAGAACCTCACCTTCCATGGAAAGCCCTTATAAATAAGCAGGAAAAACAGAAGCGCATGGTGGTGTCAATTTGAAAGACACCTAAGAAATTTTTGAGTTTTTCCTAAATGTTTTAATGCCTAGATGTCTGTTTTTCTGATTAATACAAAATCTTGGGAAGTTTGAAGATAATTTGGAAGTGAGTTTAAATACCGATCAGCTCCAACCGTTAATAGGTCTTACTTCTGGAACACAGTCCTCAGATTGTATTTTGACAATGTAAACAATAATTGCTCTTAACTATCATTCAGGGCTTTTGTGAAAAACAGGAAAGAATACCAAGACAAATGAGTTTTAAATTTTCAAGTAAAAAACGAATGAAATCCAAGGGCCTATTATTTGGCAGTAATTTTTGGAAAGATAGGTTTTCTAAGAGATGATATATTGGTCTAAAAGGAAATTTGAATTGCTTAAAAATCTGTCGCAAGGCTGGGAGCATAGCACAGTGGTAGAGCGCTTGCCCAGCATAGGAGAAGTCTGGGTTGGAACTTCAGCACTACAAAAAAACAAAGATAAGCCTGTTGAATCAGATGTATAGAGACTCCCAGAAGTTGCAGTAAGTGGAGTACACACTGTGTATAGACCAGCACCCTCTGATAGAAATACCATGCGGGCTACAAATAAGAGTTGTATGTATAATTACAAATTTAGAATAGGCACATTTTAAGAAGCTAAAGAAATAGGTCAAATTAATTTTAGTAATATCAGAGATACTATTTTAATAAGTCATGAATATAACAAAAGTGTCTGCGAGGGTGTTCTAATTCTTTGGGGGAGACACCGCCTCCTTTATGAATCACTATTAAAAGCCTATTCAGTTTCTTTATCAGATTTTTCATATGTAATCTTTGAACTTTAATACAGACTTTACACTTTTGAGAACTTCTCAATTCAGACTGGGCACATTGCACATGTGACCACACAAGATGATGCTAGAACAGCTGCTCTGTTTGATTTAAAAAAGGATTTGTGGTTGTTGATATTTTGCATGGGCAGAGTTGACAGGATTAATGTGTACATTTTTATAAATCATAATTCGTAAGTCTAATTGTGGACATGGTCCTTTCCTTTATTATAAAATTTAAAATTATTACCTAAACAAGTGGTTCTTTTTTTAGAGAGAGAGGACAGTGAGAGAGTTTTTCACATGGCTTTCGTTGCTCTGACACTTAGTTGTGTACATGGGTTGCTGAGGTTTGAACCTGGGTACTTGTGCATGCCAGGCAAGTGCCGTAATCACCAAGCCACCGCTCCAGCCCAACAAGTGGTTCTTAACTGGGGATGATTTTGCTCCCCAAGGTACATATTTTTGATCATTACAATTTGGATGGAGTGGGAGAATTGCTACTGATGTCTAATAGAGTTCCAGGAGGCTGGTAAATAACAAAGAATAACTCAGTTCAAATGTCCATAGTGCAACAGTTGAGAAAACCTTGACTTAGAATGTTCTCCTGAAGCAACACTAACTTGTTACTCTTTTGTGTCTAAACATTTACTACTTGGGCACTGAGTTTGTTCGGACTATGGTAGTTGCATGTATCTTGTGATGGAACAGAATGTGATCTTTCTTTAAATTTCTGGTTAATAAATTTCATTATATTAGGGATCAGGTTATGACTCAGCACATTTGCAAGGCCCTGAGTTCAATCCCTAGCATCAAACATGAGCACATACAAACACACCAAAAAAAAAAAAAAAAAAAAAACCAACCAAACAAACAAACTATTATTGCTTTTGTTGCTTCACTGGACCCTGACTCGTTATTTTATAAAATAAACCAGTGCCCCTCTGGCTGTTTAAATATGACACCAGTGATTTTTCAAGGCAAGAAATGCTCATTTTTAAGTGCAGGTTTTTAAAAATAAAACTTGTTCAAACTAAGTTAGTATGAGGATGTATATGGTTCTTCCAGGAACATTTTTTTTTTGTTGTTGTTGTTTTAAGAGAGAGAGAGGGATAGTGAGAGAGAGAGAATGAATCAATTTCATTCAGTTTTCCTGAGGCCCTCAGTGCTCCAAGTCTTCATTGTGTACGGGTGCTGGGGTTTGAACCCGTGTATGCCAGGCAAGCACCTGTATAGGTGTCAAGTCAGTGCTTAAGAGTCTGTATTAGAACTTCCTTACCGTAGCCTGTTCTCTTTCTAAAAACTCTTGCTTTATCAGTGTTCATACCCATAAAAGTTATCTTTTAGAGTTCTAATACACAAGAACTAACAGCCAAAATAAATGTCGTACTCTTGCTAGAAAGATCACCTTTGAATCAGTCAACAGATTAAGTACTGTGGGATTATAAAGAAATACCAACAATACTTCCTTGCCCTCTAGGAATTTATAACCCAGGAAAAGAGAAAAGTATATTCCAAGGAAGAGGTCCATTACAGGCACTGTGAGTTAAAAGTTCCATGAATAATAAGTTCAGGAAACATTGATGCGCCCTTTCTTTAAAAAAATTTTTGGGGCCAGGCATGGTCATACCCACCTGTGATCCCATCTACTCGAGAGTCTGAGGAAGAGGGATCACAAGTTCAAGACCAGCATGGGTACCTTAGCCAGATCCTGTTTCAAAAAAATAAAAGGAGTGGGGATGTGACTCAGTGGTAGAGCAATCCCCAGTACCACATAACACGTGCACAAATTTGGTAAAAAACACATAAATTGGACTCCGAAATTTTATGATCTGAGAGCTCTAAAACAAATTAAATTTATGTATTTACAAAATTAAGAGGCCAGCCACAGTGGAATACCTGTAATCTCACCCATTTGGAGGCTGAGGCAAGAGATCACCAAGTTCAAGGCCAGCCTAGACAATTTAGCAAGACCCGTCCCAAAATACAAAAAGAACTGGAGATGTAGCTCAGTGGTAGAATTCAGTCCCCAGTACCGAAAGGAACCAACAGAGCCTTACACCATCCTAGGAGTTGTAGGACTTGGGGTGCAGTGAGCAGAGATTGTTTGAGCTGCTTTGTTGCTGTTTGTAGACAACAACTATCCCCTGGCAACTACGGTGACTGCGTTCCTCCTGTGGCATGAGCCTCACCACCACCACTGGTCAGTGAACACTGTAGAGTGCTGCTTCCCCAGATAGATCTTAGGGAGAGTTGAAGTGAACTCTGCTTTTCCCTGGGATTCTTTTTCTTACCATGGTTCTCTGGCTAAGTTCTGTTACTGTTGACCTCCTCTCGTAACCACTGCTAACTTGTCCCCTCCCTATGGACAACACCTGACTCATCATTGGACCCTCTGCCCTTTGCTGGTTGCCTGCCATTTTCACTCTTTTCCATCAAAGTCCTTTTCAGGGGATACTTGCTGTCACCAAGAAAGCTTCCCTGGCAGCTTCCCCTGATCCACTTGTATACTTTGACTCGCTTGTGTAACAGGACTTAGTGTGTTGTTAAATTCCTTGGCTGCGCCTGCCTTCCCTCTCCACCTGGAGTTCCCTGGGAACAAGTCATACGAGAAGCTGGATAAGCATCTGCAGGTTAGCATGTCCCAGGTGGGACATGCCTTCATTGTTGCCTTCCATATGTTTGGGTCCTCTGTTTCACTTAGACAAGCACTGGCAATACCAGAAGGCATGTCTCTCGCCGTGTCAGACTGACCAGTATAAAATCATCTGCATTCAATTGTCAATTTTAAATCAGTTTTGCATGTTATGTTCTTTGGCCTTTCAGTTGAGAAGAAGGAAAAGGGGGAGTTTTTTACTGTATTTTGCAGTAAGTAATGCACGATTGAGCGCAGTTTGACCTATCGTCCCAGCCGGAGTCAGGTGATCAGTTAGAACTCTTAACAACAAAGCTCTGCTGGACACACTACGCCTTGAAGACACTGGCTGCCTTGGGTCTGCGAGGCTCTGGGGTGTGTTTCATGACCCACCTGGCTCCTCCTGTTCTTCAGGACTCCAGCCTTTCCTAATGCCTCTTCCCCAGAACGTACTTTTACAAGTTAGATATCTTGAAACAAGAAAACAGAGGTTCACTTGTCTCTTTTTCCTGTGCAGTGCTAAGGATTGAACCAGTGTCTCACAAACACCAGGCAAGTGCTCTACCACTGACTTACATCCCAGCGCTTGACTTCACGAAACCTTTCTTCCTGCAGTAACTTCCTCCATTGCAGCATTTTAGGTACTGTCTCTTCTTTAGATGGCACCTCGAAAAGCAGGGATTAAGCCTCATTCATTTTTACACTGCCACTGCCTAACTGGCCTGTGCAATCCTTAATGCTGCTAAAAATAAGACACATAAATGCCAGAATTCCTTCATTCATGGGGACATCTTGTGGCTAGATCACTTATTGCTGTGAACAGATTTAATTGTACTCTAACATTTATTTTTTCCATTTATTTAACTGTTGCGTGAAATGTAGCATGGTATTGTTTGGGATGGCTTATATTGTATTTGTTTTCCTTCCTGACTCCTTGTAGGATAAACAGCAAAACCAATAAAGTTTTCTGTTTCTAAAACCTACATCTTCCTGATGGGAGCTTTAAAGGCTTCTACATATCTCCAGATAAGTTAGTGAGTAGGAGGACACTAAATTTTACAGCCACGTGACATTTCAGTAGCAGCAGTTGCACATGCTAATGGTAGTCCCAAGAGTCTTCAGAAGAGCAGAAGAATCCCCGTGGCCTGTGCACACTGCTGAAGCAGAACCACAGAGCTCAGCAGTCCCCACGAAATCTGAAAACAAAGGCCCCAAGGCTGAAAGCTCTGTTGGTGGAGGAATGTGTGGTCCTCCAGCTGCCCCAAGTCTGAGATGAGCCAAGCGTGCCCCTACAGTGCCCCTCCAGCATCTTCCATCCTTCGTGCAGTACCTCTTCATCATGGTACTTTATAAGGGCAGGACCACAAAAGCTGGATTCTTTTGTTAAAATTTTATATTAAAATGAGTGTGAAGTATAAGCTTATTCTGGTGACTTGGATTACTGAATTTCTTTCAGCCCAATTTTCAAGCTGTTTCAAACCATTCATTAAGTCATTTAGAAATTACTCTGCTTCTGCAAAATCTAGGAAACACCAAAATTAAACGTATATATGGGTTATTTTTTTTTAAAGAAGGACAGTGAGAGCAAGAGACAGAATCAATTTTATTTAGTTTTTCATGGACTTGCGTTGCTCCAACACATCATTGTGTACGTGGTGCTGAGGTTTGAACCCACGTACTTGCGCATGCAAGGCAAGCGCTGTAACTGCTGAGCCACCGCCCCAGCCCCTATATATGGGTTATTAAAAGATCACAGGGACCAGGTGGCTTGGTTGGTACAAAAAAATTCCAAGGAGATAATATAAGAGGTATTGTACATAAGGCTGAAAACCTTAATGTTATGCAGAGGAATGGAGATTAGCAAAACTATTCTGTAGACATTCCTTTTTCCTTAAAAACAATTTGCACGGGGCTGGAGCAGAGGCTCAGCAGTTACGGCGTTTGCCCAGCATGCACAAGTACACGAGTTCAAACCCCAGGACCCACATACACAACTGTCAGAGCAATGAAAGCCATGTGAAAAATTCAATAAAAATTAATTCTCTGTCCCTCTCTCTGTGTCCTTCTCTCTTTAATAAAAAGGGTACAATTTGCACAAGGGTTTTTTTTTATCATAGTTTGGCAAATTAATTGAATTTTTGAGTCTTTTGGGGGATGATTCAGTTTATTCCAATGATTCTTCTTGATGATTTTTGAATTTTTCAATACCACAAAGTGAGAGTTCAAATTTTTTTTTTTCATTTAGGTGACTCTTGTCTCTGCTGCTCCTGAGAAAGTGATTTTTGAAATGAAAGTAGAAGAGCAGCACACTAATAAAATGGGCACTCTCCACGGTGGTTTGACAGCCACCTTAATAGACAACATATCAACCATGGCTCTGCTGTGCACAGAAAGGTGTGTCCCTGGAGTCAGCGTGGACATGAACATAACGTACGTATACCAGCTGTGCCCCAGAGGCCTTTCTCAACTTTGATAGCTCACTTCTTACCATCAGGACTAAATATGTTCTTAATACTAGTGAATGATGAAATTCAGTTAAGCACAGAGTTTTCCCTCAAATATTATGTGGCCTTAAAAGCCTTGAATTAAAACAGTTGATTTCCAAGTACACTCACCTCTCACGTGATAGAGGGAGATTGGGACAGTTCCCTTCTCAGCAAAATCTGCAAATGCTCAGGTCCCTTATGTGATAAGGCACCTGGGCACCATGGTGCACACCAGTAATCCCAAGTGCTCAGGACACTGAGGCAGGATGATGGCAAGTTCAAGACCAACCTGGGCGACTGGGCTAGACCCCATCTCAAAAAATAAAAAGGGCTGCAAGGTAGCTCAGTGGCAAAGCTCCCCTGGGTTCACTCCCCAGTATTAGAAAAAAATAAAATGGCATCTTTACATGTAATCTACACACATCCTTGCATAAAATTTTAATCATCTATTACTTACAAAACCTAAATCAGTGTAAATGGTATGTAAATAGTTGTCATACTATACTGCTTGGGGAATAGTAAGAAATGTTTGTGTTCAGTAGACACAGCAGTGCAGATCCCAGCACTCAGAATGGCATACAGCCTCTAATACTTTACACTAGCAAGGGATAAAAATCAAACTCATGTTGTGTAGGGTGAAGGAAATGTATCGAATAAACCTAGGATTAGAATGCAGAAAAAAAAAAATCAAACTCATGGCTTTGGTTTCACCCAGTCCTTAAAAGTACCACTTGTACTGCAGATATCTTATGAGGGTTGCATAGAGTACACAGAGATAAATCTGAATAACATTAAAAGGAAGGTTAAAGGACCTTCCACATGTACATGGTGAACTTGTCATGGGGTGAGCAACCAACCCAGGGGCAATCCTGGAGCTCATGGGTGTGGAGGCCTGCTGTGCAGGTTTCAACGCTGACCAGGGAGCCAGGCCACTGATGTCTGGCTGCCACAAACAATGCCTTCAGTGACCAAACTACCAAAATGTGGAACATTCAGTTGCCAGTTCCGTTCAATAAAGAGCAAGGCCCAGGGAGAGTTTGAAGACAACTGCTTTTGCTACTTAAGCAACAAGACACGCGGAGGGTAGGGAGAGAGCCAGGGACACCAGACATGGAAGTAATGGGATAAGTGGGCTGTTGGGTCTAAACAGTCTATTTTTATTAGGTTTCCTTGTGACTCGGTCAGTTTTCCTTTACCATGGGAATAAATTGAGGGTGCAGTAAGCAAGTGACAGGAAAAATTGCAGGCAGATGCTCTTGTGAAATTCAGATGTACAGAGGAAAGAGCTCTGCCCGCGGTACTGGGGCATGCTCAGCAGCTAACCTACTCCACCTGATGAGGGGAAACCGAGTGCTGACGGTGACAGTGCCGCTCCCTCAGGACTTTATTCCAGACAAGACCTTCAAGCCAGACACTGCATTTCCTGATCTTCTAATGTGGTGCTTTCACAACTCGAGTTCTAAGAAGCCAAACGTTTGGCCATTCAAAGTATGTGTTGTCAAAAGCAGAGCTGCCTGAGCTTTAAAAACTGGTTCACTTGAAAGTGGGACATGGTCTCCAAGGTTGTGGCTATTTCAGAATTAACTGTTTCAGCCACTCAACACCTCGTGATTCATTCTCTGTACTACCACTAGACATGATGCATATTTACTCACACCAAGTTCCCTATCACACAAACCAAGGATGTCCATTATGGACCATGATTAAGGTAAAAAACTTGGATTGCAAAACAATGAAAGAAATTCTAGGATGAGAGCAGTCGACAGAGTCAGCTTCCACGCCCCCCAGACTGAGTACTTGCTCGTCTTCCCTTAGCTTCACTGAAGGTAATGGCTGTTGGCCAGAATTCTTGATTTATAGAAAGAAAACTCATCAAATTATCACTAAACATGCTGTTTTCATGTCTTTAAATTGAGATACTAGCCTCTATCCACCAATAAACTCCAACTTTCTTAGACCTCCCTGCCACAGACATGTCTTATTTTGAATTTGGCAAAAATATGGATCTTTTGCAGTGCCTTGTTCTATAAAAAGCCAAATAACCTACAAATAAACTCTAAGGAAATCATTTCCCTTTAAAAAAATTAGCATTATTTCAGATAGTCCTCATCCCCAGGGATTGAACTCGGGGGTGCTTAACCACTGAGCTACATCCCCAGCCTTTTTTTAAAATTTATTTTAGACAACCTCACTGAGTGGTTGAGGGTAGCTTTGAACTTGTGATCCTGAACTTGCCGTCCTCCTATCTCAGCTGGAATTATACATGTGCACTAGAATAGTTAGCTAGAATAACTAAAGAAACTTGTCATCACAGCTGGTGAGGAAGCGTCTTAAGAACTATGTAGTCAGCACCCCCCATTCACAGTTCCACAACTGCAGATTCTGCCCACCTCAGATGGGAAGCATCTAAAACTGCATCTGTGCAGGACACCTGCTGATCTTTTCCCTTGTCACTCAAGAGTTCTCTAACGGTGCACTGACTGTGCCGCATTCACGCAGTCAAGACGCTTACAGGTACATACCATGTTGTGTAAGGACTTGGGCGCTCATGGAGTTTGGTATCCCCTTAGGATGCCAAGGGATGATTGAACACATAGCTCACCAGGACTGCAAGGACTCATATTTATTCCTTATTGGTTTGTGTGTGTTTAACTTGTGCTAATTCATTCTCCAGTTCTTCCCCTTCCCTCCCCTTCCTCCAACCCCGTTGTTTGATATACAAAAGACAGTAGGATATACAAGGACATATAAAAAGCCTGGAGAGTACCTTAACTCAATTCCCAGTATTTCCCCTTCCCCTCCCTTCCTTCTACCTCACTCTTTTTAGATATTGATAGGATAAAAGCATGCTGTATGACTTATTCTAATTCAGTCCCACTATCCCCACCACCCCATTCTCTTTCCTTTACTCTGCATGTTGTACTAATAGTTTGTTTTTAATTTAGTGACCTGTTGATACACATGTTGAGATTCACTGATGTATTCATATATGAACATGAGAAAGTTACGTCTGATTCCTTCCATGAACTTTCCCTGTTTCTTTTCTCCTGCCTCCATTTCCTTCCCTTTGATTATTCCTGTATTCTTTTCCTTATTTTGGGTTAGCTTCCACATGTAACACTCAACCTTTGGTTTGAGGGTGGCTTATTTTGGTTTGAGGGTGGAAGATATCTTCCAGGTCCATCCATTTGCCAGCAAATGATGTTATTCTTCCTTATGGCTGAATAATACTCCATTGAGTGTATATGCCACGTTTTCTTTGTCCATCCACCAGCTGAAGGGCACCTTGGTTGGTGCCATAGCCTGGTTGTTGTGAGTTGGGCTGCACCACTGCAGTATGCTGATTTTAGGTCCTCGGTATTTAAACAAAGGAGTGGGACAGTTGGGTCAATGGTGGATCCATTCCTAGATTTTTTTTGAGGAATCTCCATATTGCTTTCCAGCATGGTTATACTTCCTTATAATTCTTTATTAAAGTAATTTTAAAGTCTAAATATTGATACAAGATATAGACACCAAGTGATATTTCACTTAGGAAGTAAAGCAGATTAAATAAGAGCTAGAGGATATCTTTCACTAAAAAGGAAAAATAGGGTAAAAATACCCCTAACAATATTTATGGGAAAAGAAATGTGAGACAGAACCTGGTTTGGTACCTGCCATTCAAATCTGTAGTGCCAGTAGTCTTTAAAATGTATTTAGAAGTAAATTACATAAGAAGGTTGTTAGGAGCTTGTCACAATGTTCTCTTAAAAATTATTTGTCATTAACTATATTGAAATGTGTTTCCTTTCAAGGTACATGTCACCTGCTAAAATAGGAGAAGAAATTGTGATTACAGCACAGATTCTGAAGCAGGGAAGAACACTTGCATTTACCACTGTGGATCTGACCAACAAGGCCACAGGAAAATTGATAGCACAAGGCAGGCATACAAAACACTTGGGAAACTAGAGAACAGCAGGTGCCCTGAAGAAACCCAACAGTGAACATACAGTGTAAATTTGAACAATAAATTTAATTTTCAAAATAAATTATCAGAACCAGAAAGTCACTAAGATGTTTTCTTTGGATAAAGGACTTAGAGGCCGAGACCAAGTAGCCTGGAGTAAAGCTGGGGTTGTCCTTTTCATTGTAAACTCCTTAACATATGCACAGAAATTGGATCTTAAAAATTAGTTCAGTGTTTTGAAAACAGGTCAGGGAAGAAGCAAGCAGAGCTATTCAAAGGCAAGGTAAAAGTCCAGTATGACACTAAGAGAGGAATAAAAAGTAATTGGGCTTCTGTAAAAACTGCCACAGGCTGGGTGGCTCTTAAGCAGATGTTTCCTACTATTCCAGTCAAGGCTCTGACTGAAAGTTGTCTAGGATTGCTTTCCCATTTCATGTAGCACAGAAGGGAGCTCTCTAGGGTCTCCTGAAAGGCACTAAAGAACTTGCCTCCTAACACCATCACTTGGGACATAAATGTCAAGACTATAGCAGTGGCCAATCTGTCTGCCCTTAAATGGTCAACAAAGATTGGAGTAAATCACATTAGTGAGACAGGAAATGGTCCATAGCATTTTCTCTCATAATTTATAGGTCTGGCCTGGAAATTTTTCTATGAAAGGGGGAAAAGTATACTAAAAGCCCTTTTGCTGTACTGAAAAGACACAAGTTCACAATCCATTTCTCAAAAGTTCTGTGTACCATGGCACTCCTAGTATTTTATTTTGGGGGAAGGGGTCACCCGAGATTAAACCCAGGGGCACTTAGCCACATCTCCAGCCTGTTTGTTTTATCTTGGCACAGTATCTGTTACTTGCAATCCTCCTGCCTCATCCCCGAGTCACTAGGATTACTGGCCTGTGCCATCCCGGGTCTAGGATGTTTTCTACGTCAGTCTTTGTGAACATTTTACGACTGAAGATTGAAAAGTGGCAGCTTTAGCTAAGTATGGAGGGTCATGTTAAAATAGCTGGCTGTCTTTCACCTGTTTTGGAATACATGCTGATTTATTCATAAGACAGAGGCAGATGGTAGCAGTGAATATGTTGGACACACAGGTTTTCATTCCCAGTGTTTCCTGTTCTTGGAGAATGGCTCGGTCCAGGAGCAAGAATCATCGGTGGTGTTCATGATAAAAGGATATTTGCATATCTCCACATAGGTTGCTAGCAATACATGGCTAGAAACACAACGGCACTAAAGTTAACATCACTAAGGAACAGAGAGTATGCCTCTCGAGATTAACTTGAAAAGGTTTTAAGGTCGGCTATCTAACCATGAACTATCAAATGCAAAATGCAGTTTACATGAAAATCAACCTGTACACCCAAGACACTAAGACCACAAAACTACATTAGAGAACACTAGGGATATGACAACTACATACAATAATCCTGTAATATTAAGGGGATTTTTAAAAGATATCAAGAATATTGATGGTGAGCCAGGTGTACACACCTAATTCCAGCAAACCAGGAGGCTGAGGAACGAGGATCACAAGTTGGAAGCCAGCCTCAGAAAAACCAGTGAGGCACTATGCAACTTAAAACCTATCCCCCAAAAAAACCAGACTGGGGATGTGGCTCAGTAGTGAAGTCCCTGAGTTCGGTCCCTGGTAACCCTCCTGTCCCCCCCAAAAAAGTGAAATAAGAATTTAGTAAAGTGTTATCAATACTGTTTCCTGAGCTTGGTGATATCCTTGTACTTGAACATATGTTCAAGTACTGCTGCCTGGCATGTGCGAGGATGAGGGCTCAAACCCCAACACCATGTACACAACAGTGTCGAGGAAATGAGACCACATGAAAAACCAAATGGGGTTAATACTTGCTCTCACTTTCCCTTTCTTTATAAAAGGGAAGGAATCACAATGTATGCTACAAACAAGTTAATTACAAATAGAAGTACCTAGAGAAAACAAATGTGGCAAAAAGGTAAACAAAATGTGGTGATGGTTACACAGGAATTCTCTATTTTGTAATTTTTCTAAATTATTACAAAATAAAATGACTACTGAACTGCCTCATGTTGAACAAGTGTAATTTCCATGTGGTAGGATGGTTAAGACCTTGGGCTCTATCTAGAGAGCAACAGTCTAATTTAACTCCTTTACTACTTACGATGTAAGTGAGGAAAGTTATTCAGCCTCTGCTTCTACTTCCACTCAGGAGTATTAGTTTAAGACAAGACTGAGAACAGCCATCTGACCATATGAAGAAGTGTTAGATGAACTAGCTTCTAACTTTTAACTGATCAGAGAACACGTAAAAACACTCTGAAATTAATGGTTATTTCTTCCACAAAGAAAGGTGTAAGGGCAGACTGTGAACTATTGAAAGCTAACCAAGTGTCACTATTCCCTATTGTCAAATGAAATTACAAATTGCTAGTGTTTCCCTTCTAAATTCATTGTTCAGTTATGGACTATATTATAATCCCCTTCTAAGGTAATCGTAACATCTAGCCAGTGACTTGGGATAATAAAGTTACCACTTCAAGCTTTGTGTATTCACCTGAATCGTCAGGGAACATTCACCTATTTTATTTAGGTTTTCATTTTTTCAAATTCCAACCAGAAGCTAAATACAATTGGAAACTGGTAAGCACTAGTTTTACTCCAAAGGAGTAGGATCATTCTGATTTACTCCAATAAAAGTATGCAACCCTTAAGCAAAGCTTTTCTTCATTTAAAAGAAAAAAAAAAAACTATACAGTAGTCTTTCCTCATGTCCATTGCACAAAACGAGCTCTGCTTTTAGAACTTGACACTCTGGTCACTTTTACAATTTAAGACCCCAACTTAAAATGCTTTCCTATTCCAAAATTCCTCATAACTTTTTCTTAAGGATGGTATAGAAACCAGTATTTCTGCACAACTCATTGGAATTCTTTGTAATTAAAATCTCTTTTCTTTAACACCAAAAAACAAAACAAAAACCAAAAGTAAAGTCCTCTACCTATCACGGTTTCTGCAGCTATGAATGTACTTCTCAGTTTTATAGCTGCTTTTAGCTACTTCAGACTCCAGATCTGCTTTATTGAGTATAAATGCATCCACACTCAGCAGAATGATTTTTTTATCAGCAACTTGGGGAAAGAGATCTGGGAAAAAAAATACATATATTTATGAGTACCAAGAAACATAAACATGGCCCAGTAAAATATGAGGCAAGATTGCCTATGAGATGCTTTTTTCACTTAAGATTTCTTTCCCACAGTTGTGTTTTCTTTAAACCACCACCTCTGGTCCTTAGAATGAATCTGACAGTGCTCTGGAACAAAGGTGATCACAGCAAAGCCAGGAAGTTTTTAAAGCGCTACTCCTATCTGTTACATTCACTCCTCACCCCGCAATACTGATGGCATGTCACAGAGGCAAAACCAGCACAAATGGAAAGACCATCACCAGTGAGCATCACTGCTTTCAGACACATCTCAGCATTTCAGTGTACAACAGTCCTGCGCTTCACATTTCAGTAAGATGCTGATGCAGTGCAGCAAGTATGCAAAGCATCTTCTTTCACACAGTCCGTGCAGAAGACATCTAATTTTAAGTTCTGAGATACAAATGATTAAAAAAAAAAAAATCCAGGATGAACGAGTTTCAAAATGCATAGTGTTCTGTGCATGAGTCCATTTTCTTCAAACTCTGAAAGAATAAAGTGGTAAGAAAACAAGAAAAACAGTTGCTGCTGCTTCCTCTGATCATCTCCACTTGGCGGTCAGCACTATTCTGGCATGTAAGGACGGAGGTGATCCTCTATGGTGCCAACTGCCCAATGGGTGAGCTGTTCCTGGGGCAGGTAGAGGCAGATGCTGCACAACTTGAAGATTGTAGCTTTGTTTTTTGGAGTCTGGGAAGGGAAAAATTTTTTAATATTTTCAATAACAGCTGAACATAATTATCATTTGAAGGCAATCTCCCAGGATTTATTGGTCACCTATGGCACAATAACAAAACCCACAGAGTAAGGGATAAATTACAGCTCAACCCATTGTTTAGCAATCTAGTAAGGCACACAATCTTGCCATACAAAGCACAGGAAAAATTCATTAAAAATAATAGTATGCTAAGCTAAATGTAGAGAGAATTCATGAAAGTTAAATCACAAAAGTTAGTGAAGTCAACTAAAGATTGCTTGCTAAAAGAAATTAAGGTTAAAGGCATTTTATGTAAACGGATCTGAGTAGACTTAAGTCAAATTTGCATACAGAAGTCAGCAGATACGGTAGGAGTAGAAGCCAGGGAGATGGTTAGAGATGAGTTAAGATCTAAGCATAACCAGGGGTTATGGACCAGAAAGCCATAATGCAATCAACTAAATCAAACTCTTTAGTTACCATTTTAAAAAACTAGTTACCATTTAATCATCTAACTTATGGATTATGTGCTACAGCCTCTAAAAAACCATAAAAAAGTGACTGACTTTTGCTCATGTGTGAGATAGTCTATGTCAATGAAAGTCACAGTTCATTCTGTAAATTGTGTTGAGGTGCTGGGATTGAACACACGGCCTTGTACATACCAGATGAGCACTCCACCCGAGCTACATGCTGGCCCCTCAGATGACTTTAAAAGTCACGATAAGCTGATGAATATCACTTCATCAATAACAGAAATATGTTCACACAAGCTACTGGTCCAAAATCACAGAGCCAGAGAGTGGCTGCTTTACCAGAATCCACCAATTCCAGCCCTATGCCTCCATACCACCTGCCCAGCCAAGATTATATTATCTTTTGGTTTAGCCTTTGTCACCTACATTATGACAAAAAGCACAAGATAACAGGTAGATGATTGTGACAAAGTTACCTGACTGATTTCCTTAGCTATAATATGACCCTCAGGATCATTCTGAGGATTAAATGAGTTCATACATGCACAGCTGAGTTGTGTACTAAACGTGCTGGCCACTATCATCAATTCTCCCTATGAACAATGGAAGTTAATTCTTCTACACAGGCAAAAGTGGCCACGCATTTCCAGCTTATGAAAATTAAGAAAAGAACCTGAATGGAGGAAAAGGACAAAGAGCACAAAAGTCCGAGTTTGTCAACAACCGTTCCTGTTGTTCCCAGGACTTGGGACTTTCAGTACTGTACCCAAGATATTCTACAACCCAAATTTGGCTTTTAAACTTGAGTTTTCATCAGGATTTGAACTGTTTACTCAACCCAAAGAAAAGATGTCCTTGATACCTAACAGGAGATAACTACTTACAGTAGTTCTTAATACATTCACATGAAAATGAAGTTGGTTTCTCCATGCTAGCTTATTAGTCAACAGTAAAACTTCTAGGACTAAAACTTTGTGCTTCAGAGTCCACTATAATGTGATGATTTTTGAAACTGGATAAATTCAGCAAAACTGTCCACTACACAGTACATATCTTCCTCAACAAATAATTCAAACTAAAAATAAGCAATTAAAAAAACTTCAAAATGCCTACCAGAAGAATACTATGGTAGGGGAAAGTGGAGGGAAAACGCCAAGTCACATATTTTCCTATGTTTTATTAAAAGTAGCCACCAAAATTAATTTTCCTTTTAATTCACAGTTCTTTCATTTGCTCCTATGCCACAACTACTTAGCGTTCTTTAAGACAGAAAGTAACTGCATAATCTTCGCAAGCAGCCCCTCAGATCTGGAAACAAGCTAGATTCTTCATTTTACTTTATGTTATTTTCCCTTCTAAGACATATGCTCTACAGTGCAATGAGTTCCATAAACTTTACAAAGTCTTTACTTACATCGCCCTCTCCACAGGTCTTCTCTGGGCCACCATGCAGTCGGTACCCCTCTACCTTTTCTTCTCTGGGTACTATCACTACACAACGATGTTTTACTTACGGGGGTCCATGAGGGCAGGAATTATGTCTACTTTCTTCACTGCCACAGCACCTGGCACTGTATGGCACTTCTTCTTTCTTCTTTTGTTTTTAATTTTTTAAGAGATGAGGTCTTGCCAAGTTGCCTAGTACAGTGCCAAACCATTCATCCCACCTCAGCCTCCCAGTAGCTACGATTACTGGCTTGCACCCACTATGCCCAAAAGAATGATGCTATTTTTAAAAGGTTAACAGCTTAGAACAAAGAGGCTATTATATATTCTAAGTGGTAATATTCAGGTCTAGGTTGACAGTCAACCATGTTTTAGGAAATAAAAACTAAACCTTAGATTGCTGCTTGTGTGGGAATTGCTAGTTTTTTAAATATAGAACATATCTCATTCACTTTAGGTTATTTAAAACATCTATGCCAGAGCTGGAGTGGTGCCTCAGTGGTTACAGCACTTGCCTGGCATGCGCAAGGACCCAGGTTCAAACCCCAGCACGCATACACAGCTAGATTTCAGAGCAGTGAAGACAAGATGAAAAACCAAATAAAACTGATTCTCTGTGTGTAAAAAATAAATAAATAAATAAATAAATAAATCTATGGCAGTACTTGTACAATATTAGGAATCACCTGAGGATTATAATGAAATCAGATTCTGAGTAAGCAGGAACAGGGCAGGACTGAGAGGCTATTTCTAGAACGTGGGACTGCTGGGTGATGTTCGTCTGTTGAGCACACATCCTCCGTTCATCTACTGAAGGAGGACTTTCACAACGACCTCACAAGTGAGTTCTAATATGCAGCAAAGTTTGGCATTGTCTAGAGTAAGAAGCACAGTATTTGATTCTTCTTTTTAAAATAACTTCAAAATAAGGCAGTGTTGAGGTGGCAAAACAATTACGTATCTTATTTAGAAAACAGTTTACTAATCAACCAAGTTTTTCATGTGAGCCCTGAAGTTATTCTCAAAAAAAGCTTACCTGCAAGTGCTGTCTGTCAATGAAAAGAAACATTGACTGGTTGGGATTGTTGACAACAATTCCAGTCTTGTCCTTGCGGCTCAGTACATGCAGAAACTGTTTCTCATAGTCACCGTGATGAAACTCAAATTTGGCCTAGTTAGAAGATACAAACATTTATCTAACTACAAATGTTAGACCACCTGCTGAACTCATTCCCACATACCTTACTGTCCAATATGTAATCAACAGCTGCATGTGGCTACTTAAATTAAAATTAAATGCAATTTAAAATCCAGTTCTTCAAGCCAGGCATGGTAGTGCACACTAATCCCAGTGGCTCAGAAGGCTGAGACAGGGTGATCTCAACTTCAAAGCCAGCCTTGGCAACTCAGTGAGACCCTGTCTCAAAATATAAAAAGGGCTGGGGATATGGTTCAATGGTTAAGCACGTCTGGGTTCAATACTCAGTGCCCAAAAAAAAAAAAAAACAAAAACCCATAAATAAATAAAATTCAGGTCTTTACTAGCCACATTTCAATGCTCAATAGTCACATCCGGCTACTGGCCACCATGTTGAACACTGCTGAACGGTACTCAATTATATGACTTGATCTTCAAGAAAAGTTCAGCATTAATGTGATGAAAATTTAATAATGATCTTTTAGTCAGCTTTCATTAAATCTTATTTGGAAACCTACTATCAGAGTACTTTAATTTACAATAACCTTTCCCTCCTTTCACTTAGGAGACATGCCATAATGGCTCTGGTAAAGAAATCTGGTTTTGCCTGTAATCCCAGCAACTGAGGAGGCTGAGGTAGGAGATCCCAACTTCAGGCCAGCCTCAGCAATGTAGCAAAGCCCAATGCAACTTAGTGAGATACCATCTCAAAATAAAAAATAAAAGGGTTGGGGATGTGGTTCACTGGTAAAGCAACCCTGGGTTCAATCTCCAGTATTAACAACAACAAAAAAAAAAAAAAAAAAGAAAAAGAAAAATGTTTTGCCAGTCCCAGCTGTTTTATCTCAGTAGTTATATGTGAATCCTCGCGTATTCTAAACCTCAGCTTCCTCATCTGTAAGGCTCTACCCATTTCATAAGACAGAGTATTACCCACCCCTTGAAAATTAAGGTTTTATGTACTTTTTGTCCACAGATAGCTTCTGATTTTTTTGGGGGGGGAGGGAGGAGCTGCAGCTCCAAATTAATTTTTTATTTAGTTTTTCATGTGGCTCTGACAATTTGTTGTGTACATAGTGCTGGGGTTTGAACCCACATCCTCACACATTCGAGGCAAGCACTGTAAGTGCTGAGCTACAGTTCCAGTCCCTCAGATTGCTCTTTAAAAAATTAAGTTATAAAAGACTGAAATCAGAAGAAGATTCCTTCAATCTTTACATGGGGAAGGTAAACTTTATCCTCCTACAAAATCAATCTGGTTAACTGGAAAGGCCAAACACTGAACGAAAAGGACCAAGTTTAAGGGAGAAGTCCACTAAAACTTTTAATAATCTTTTGAAATAATATTGAATTATGAAAACATTTTGGTGTAATTTTGTTCAAACATCTTTTATTCCATTATGCCATGAACAGTAGGAAATACTAAGATGGGACTATCAGTTCCTGCTATTAGGATTTCACTGCCAGTAGCTTCTTATAAACCATAGCAAAATGCTTACTAAATTCTCAGTGTTCTTGCAAGCATGTGTGAAAAGCATGCTATTAGCTATTGGAAAACATGAATAAGGTTATTTTAAACTTAAGGGGCTCATCATACACTGCTAAAGAGAATGATACATACAAACAAAAAATATCTGCTTCAATTTATTTATTCTTAATGGCATTGGGGACTGAACCCAGGGGTTGAATCACATCCCCAGCCCTTTATTTATTTTCATTTGGGACAGCATCTCTCTAGGTTGCTTAGGACCTTGTTAAGGTGCTGAGGCTGGTTTCAAACTTGCAATCCTCTTGCCCCAGTCTCCCAAGCCCCTGGGATTATACATGTGCAACACCATGCCTGGCTGATTCAAATTCTTTACCTAGAACAAGATATGGTTATTATTCTTTCTTATTTTAGTTTTTTTAAAGAGGGAGGACACAGAGAGGGAGAGGGAGAGACAGAGACAGAGAGAGACAAAGTCAATTTTATTTCTTCATCTAGTTTTTTCTTTTTTTGATACTTTGTTGTGTATGTGGTACTGGAGTTCAAACCCAGGTCCTTGTGCATGCCAGGCAAGCATTTTATCCCTCAGCCTCCGCTTCAGCCCCAGATGTGGTTATATTCTTAAATCTCAAATTAATCATCAGAGATAATTCAAGAATAGTAGGAGATTTTAGATTGTCCCCTGAGATATGAAGGTAATTTTCCCAGGGGAAAGTACTGATGGTATATAACTTGGAAAACGCCATTGTAAAAAATGAGTAGCAACACCAACCCCAATGTTAAAAATTGAAATATTAAATAAGAATGATACAAATGGGGCTAGAGTGGTGGCTCAACAGTTACGACACTTGCCTAGCATGCATGAGGATGCAGATTCGAACCCCAGCACCTCGTACAATTAGGTTTTGGAGCAACGAAAGCCACAAAAAAAAAAAAACTTAAAAAAAAAGTTACCAGTACCCTAATATGGCAAATACCAGAGTGAACAAAGGGGCCCAAAATCCCAATGAAAAGAGACTAGTAATTGAGAGTAAGATCTAAATTAACAGCACCTCGCAGCACTTCACATCACTCGAGCATGACAAGAACTCAATATTTAGAAACAATCTTTCCTATTAGATCTCACTGCATCAGTACGTTCCAAGTGTATCAAGAAGTCCAAAATTTACCTTTCCTTTTCTCATTTCCCTTAAGAACTAAGTTATTTATATTGAAGGCCTCTCTCCAGCTATTCAGCCCTCTGTACCCTTGGGTTTCCATGTCTGCAAATCCAACCAATTCCAGATAGAAAACCTTTGAGAAAAAATTGTGTCTGTACTGAACTTGTACAATTTTCTCTTGGTCATTATTCCTTAAACAATAAAATATAACCACTATTTATACAGTATTTCCATTGTGTTAGGTGTTACAAGCAATCAAGAGATGATTTAAAATATACAGGCAGTTATAGGAAAATTATACCACTTTATACAAGAACCTACATATCCCTAGGGGTCCTGCAACTAATTCACGTAGGATACCTAGAAATGGCTGTACTTTAAATTACTTTAGGGAATTTAGTTAGTTCTACACTATTAAATTCTTTACTGCAATTCCTTCCACCCACAACCCCATGCTGACGATGGAACTCACAGCCTGGTACCTGACAGTCAAGTGATCTAACACTGAGTTAAACATCTCCAGACCTTTTTGAGAGATAAGGGCTCTAAGTTGCCCAGCTGGATCTTGAACTTCTGATCCTTCAGTCTCAGCTTCCCATGTGGCTGGGTTTACAGGTCAGCATCAGCTTACTGCAGATGAATTCTAAAATTACAAGTTATTACTGTTCCCCCAAAGCTACTGTTAAAGTAGGAATGTTCAGTGGCAAAGTGAGAGCATTATGAAAGCTGTGACAATCTCCATCCTCAGATTTTTGTTTTGCTTTTTGGTACTGGGAACTGAACTCAGGGAAGCTTTGCCACTGAGCTACATCTCCAGTCCTTTGAGACAGAGCCTAGCGGAGTTGCTGAGTCAAGTTTGGCCTCAAATTTATGATCTTCCTGCTCTAGTTCCTGAGGCTCTGCCTACCATGCCTGGTTTGGCCATCCCAGTTTGAATGGGCTGCATGGGGGGTAACTGTAGGCAGGTGGGGCATGGATGGAAGTTAAGTCACTGAAAACCCAAGCCCCACCCCACCATGAGCTGAGTAGCCTTCTTCAGCTGGGCCCCTCCCTCATGTGCTGCCTCACTTTGGGCCCAGAACAATGAAGTCGGCCATCTCTGGATTGAGACCTCCAAAACTGTGAGTCCCAAAAAAACATTTCCTCCCCTAAGATGGTGTTCTTGGTATTTTGGTCACAAAGATGCAAAACCTAACCAAAATTACCTTATATTCATTTATAACCTGCTTATACCAAGTTTCACAATTAGTACAGAGAACTTTTCATAGAACAGTGAGTTAAAAGTACAAGACTCAGAGTCAGCCCAAGCTTTTATGTAGATTACTATTTAAATGCATGACCTTGGGCCTATTATTTACCTAATCTCTAACTGCCTCAGTTTCTTTCTTTGCCAAAGGAGCCCTGTATCTAATTAATTATTCTAAGGACTGTCATTAAATATGTGTATGAAGTATTTAGCAGAAAGCCTAACCCAAGTCAACTCTAAGCATTAGCTGTGATCTCCGAGAAAAGGAGTATTTCAAGTAAGGACCTGAAGATAAGAACATTAGCTACCTGGAAACACTACGAAGGGCTGGGGGTGCTGTTCAGAGGTAGAGCACTTGCTTCGCATGTGCAAGGCCCTGAGCTGGACTGCCAGAACCACATAAACCACAAACACTGTGCATGATAAGCAGACCTTCCTTTTTTCCAATAGGAAATTGTGAAATAAACAACAAAAACTGGATTGGGACTATAGCTCAGTGGTAGCATGCTTGCCTACCAAGGCAAGGAAGGCTGTGGTTCCATCTCTAGCACCTGGGGAAAACAAAGAACGACTAAAACCCTAGTAAAACCTCTGGCAAGCAGAACGGAGGCGTACTGCTCTGGGAATATACACACGCCTTTTCTACTCAGATTCTCCTTCCTTTTACTCAACTTGCATTTCCTAACACATTTATGTCACTCACACTATGCACTGAAAACACAAATACATGATACTTCCACCCATATTTAGCCTATGGACTACCTACAGAACTTATCAGATGAATCTCAGAAAGAGGAACAACTTATTTGAGCACATGTGTAATTCTATTACCACGGGAGCAGAAGAGTATATCACCTTATACAGTCTGTCACACGCAAAAGTACCAGAGAGAAATATTTTAACCTGACAGTGATTTTCATATTCCTCATCAGCTCATTGTTTGTTTTTCTTAACGAGAGGAGGAGAGTGAGAGTAAGAGAGGGAATGAGAATCAAGTTTATTTAGTTTTTTTCATGAGGCTCTCACTACTCCAACATTTTGTTGTGTAAGTGGTGCTGGGGTTTAAACCCGTGTCTTCATGCATGCCAGGCAAGCACCATAGCCGCTGAGCCACCACTCCAGCCCCACTAATCACCTTTTAAAATAAGTCTTCCGACACTGTTTAATATACTTAAAATGGTTCCTGAAATGTCGTTCTTTAACTGTAAAAATATGAGATAGAAAGTCATGGAGATATATCCTGACCTGACCTACAACAAACCGTAATAAACATTTTGCTAATTTTCTTCTTTCTTTTATGCTTACAAATTTATTATTTAAATGTATGAATATTAATTAGGACCAACACAAAAGTAGAAGCCCTTGAACCAACATTAGGAATTGCTTAATACATGAAATGAGAGAAGACAGCAAAACATTAAGGTTAATTAAAACCCACTACTGGGCTGGAGTGGTGGCTCAGCAGCTATGACACTTGCCTGGCACGTGTGAGTACGCAGTTCCAACCCCAGCACCACGTATACAACTAAGTGCCTGAGCAACGAAATCCACGTGAAAAACTAAATAAAATTGATTCTTTCTCTTCTCTCACTACCCCTCGCTCAGTAAGTAAATAAATAAATAAATAAATAACCAACCAACCAACCCAGTACTGGTGCTAGGGGTGTAGCTCAGTGGTAGAACACACAATTATTATACATTAGGCCCTTGGTTTGATCCCTAACACCAAAAACCTACTAAACTTACTTCTTTCCTGTATAATTTTATATACACATCAACTTCTAAGAAAATGCTTTTTTAAGCCCATTTTAGGGGTATGCATGATGAGGGTCACATATGCTCTGAAGCTCATCCATAGACTCCCTCTATAAAAAATGTCCACCTTAGATGATTTTCTCTGGCTGGGCATGGTGCCAAATGCCTACAATTCCAATCAATAATCAGGGGCCTGAGGCAGGAGAATTTCAAGTTTGAGATCACCCTTAGCCCCAAATAAGGGCTAGGGGTATATAGCTCAATGGTAAAGTATGCCTGGGTTCAAACTCCACTACCAAGGTAGGGGGTGGGTGGGGCACATTCTCTGAATACAATTTCAAAGACAGAACAGCTTCAATCTCAAGAGTTCAAAACCTCAAATGTTTTCTTCTCAAAAGGACATGAAGGACTCATGAAATAAATCTATTACGAAGTACAGATCCAAAGAAGTCCTCAACTCAGACCTCATCTCAACATTTTTAACTTATTAAATAAAGGGCTCATCACACTTAATTTTAGGATAAAATACCTGAACAGGCCTAAAAGGCTCATCAGATTCCTTCCACCTGGAAAACAGGAGACAGACAATTTTTTCAATATCATTCCGAGGCCAAAGAATGAAATCCATCTCCTGAGTACAGCCAATTACATCCTATAAACAAAACAAAAAAAAAATTTTTTTTAAAGAAACAAAGCTGTAACAAAAGCAAAAGATTATAAGGTTTGACTACAAAAGCTCTGCACAGAACTCTCACCATATCATTTTAAGTCTTGATACTTTATATCTTATAACAGTAATAGGAATGCACAGTTTGAACAGCTAACTCATGACCTAATTTTTATCTTTAGAGTCCACACTGTCATTCAGTTCAATGTTCCTCATTCCAAGTCCTAACAACTTAGACCCTCTCTAAACCACCAAGTTTGATTTGAAATTGTGATCCCCCCGCCTCAGCCTCGTGAGTTGTTCGGTTTACAGGTGTGCACCACTGTGCCCAGCTAAAAGATCTTTCTTTTCTTTTTGTTTCGTTTAGACCCTGTGCCTTAATTTCTACACTTCAAAATCAGAATCTATTTAACAAAGGTATCTTCAAACTTCTAATAAGAATCACCAGATCCACTCTCTTATTACAGGTAAAATGCTACTTTGTTGGGTATTCACAAAAGTACTTTTCTTCATTCTTGTTCCTACTCTTCACTGCCACACACTACCAAACAGTTTCCACTCCTGTTCCTATTCTTCATTATCATAGCCAATATATGTATTTCAAAGGCCAGCGAACCTCTTTCAGACCTAGTCATCTCTGCCATTCCCTCACCCCCAATGAATTGTAGGGATCTCCTGTTCAAGTATGCCCAGATTAACTTTCAATGTGTTGAGTTTAGAAGGTTGGTAGAAGAACATCTAAGTTTCTTATTTTTTCTTTCTTAAGGAGAGAGGGACAGTGAGAGAGAGAGAAAGAAGAATCAATTTTATTTAGTTCTTCATGTGGCTTTCGTTGCTCCAACACTTTGTCATGTACCTGGTGCTGGGGTTTGAACTCATGTGCTTGTGCATGCCAGGCAAATGCCATAACCACTGAGCCACCGCACCAGTCCATAAATTTCTTATTTCTAAAGGGACATGATTTTAGCTCTCCCCTCAAAAATGGAAACCCAATGTAAAAATATTATTCACTATAATCATGTATGCCCTTAACAGCCTAATAACCATATAAGCTATTGTTATAACATTTAAGTTATTCACAAGCACCTAACATGGATTATAAGAAATTTCTTTGCATACTTTATCCATGTAAGAATGGTCTGAGACAAAAACTGCATTTTTCCAACCTTATACACAGTACATGTTTAAAGTCTCTAAGATATGATCCCCGTTCTTACCTGGAACAAAGACAAACACCTAGAGATCCATTACCAGTCACGGTAAGCTTAATTCACAAAAACTCACCCACCAAGTCACAACTTAAAAACAGAACATACCCTTCGCATAGACTGGTATCGAGGAGCATGGAGCTGTACCACATCCTTTTGTAAAAGCTCTATGGAACTTTCCAAGGAATAGCTGGAATCTCGAACACCTTTCAGGATATTTTCTTCATAATTATTTGTCATGACTGGTATAACCTCAGACACTTCAAAAAGTGCTGATTTTTTCTTCTAAAAGAAAAAAATGATGTATTAACCCACTGGGAGCAATCTTTTAACACCCAGTTCACATTACAATGTCAAATATCTTTATTCCAACTTAGCAAAACGATTAACTGTCTAAAGTAATTATTATATAGAAAACGCATGTCTTCAAATATTTGGATCTTTCTGTTCTTCCCCCACCCTCCCCAACCACACAGAAATAACCTATTATCAAAATGGTTAACTTTTCAGTTTTATAGTATTATGGTATAACAAGTACTTATTTTAGACAGTATTTCTATTTCTTAAATACTATGAACAACAAACATCAGACACCTCTAAAATTTAAAAAGTTCAGTTACATTGTCTTCATATAATTTCACCTAACTGGTTCTATATGCAGCTAAATTTAAAAACAGCCATTCAGACAAATTCTTTCCTTTCTCAAGTGGACCACTCTCCATTCTTCTTTCTGGATGTTATATAACCTGAAGAGTCAATATTTGAAGGAAAAAATGTGTACTCAATTGTTTCAATATTAGTTTAGATCAAGAGCTCATCACCAACCTAGCTTATAAAGTTCTTTACCATGGAGTACAATCATGAACTGTTCAGAGCCAATTATACAGATATTATCCATTTACAGAATCCAACCAAATTTTCACAAATGTGAAATAGATGGTACAACCGGGGCACCTTACCAATTGCATACAAAGATCTAATTTCACCACTTATATGTTGGATTTAGAGAAGCTACACTGTAATATCTTCAACTAAAATCTGATCTTACAAATTTTGCAGTCAACTTGTTTAAAAAAAAAAGCAGAAGAAAAAGAGGAAACAAGTCCTCAGTACTTCAAAATAAATTACTTTGAAACCACTTTTTAATGCTATTACTCCTACTGTGTTCTTAAATACAAACAAATGTAAGAGTTAAGAGTAGGGTAACAATGCAGAAAATTTCCATATAATGTCACACAAATAGATTTGAAATTAGTTCATCACTTAAATCAAAAATCAAAGCAGCACTTCTTTACATTCATAATCTATATAATCTATTCTATCAAATAGCCCATTGATAAGAAACTGTCCTATTAAGTTACAAAAAAAAAAAACACCACATTCGTTCACTTTCTTCTTGACTATCTATAACCCATTATTTACTATTTAGCTGTGAAACATTCTCATTAAGCCAAAAAAAAAAAAAAAACCACTAAACTTTTTCAGGTCAGATTTTAAAAAATAGCACTTTAAAACAAATTAACCATGTCAGTATTTACCCGATCCTAAAAATCACTCTATTTCATTAAATGAACCATGAAAAAAGATAGTACTAACTTTATCACATGAACATTTAACACTTTTAAACATCCTATTTATATTTTACATTAGATGAATTCAGTTGTGAAGTTCCCTGTTACTACACATATAACAATGTTAGCCAGTCCATGTCAACTAAGTGGATTCCACTAAGCTTTAGAATTAACTCTTTCCAAACCAATTAATAATTCAGGGCCTTCAATTCATAATTTTATACTACAACTACTAAAAATCACAGAATGGGCCACAAGGCAGAAAAACAAAGCATTTGAAATAAGATTTCCTCCAGCCACTCTTTGGCCTAATATTCATAAATCATTTAAGAGTAACAAATAACCTTATACACTTACAAAAATCACTTGTGCTAATTCACATTAAGAATTTTAAATTACCTTCTCCTTGAACACAAAGGCAATATACATCTTGAAGTCAAACTGGTCAGCTAGAGATTCTTTTTTCTTTCTAAGCTGAGCACGTAGTCTGTTCAGCGCTTGTTTCTTCCGGGAGTTTGGGTCCCCCATTTTGAAATACAGGTGGTACTAAAGCCTTTGGAAATTGTCACTAAACTATGGGCACTTTTTCTTAAGACTCAAGTACAACAGAAACAAGTCATTTTTCTTCCTGCTAATATGTTTGAATAGCTAAAATCACGACTGTATCCCCAAAACTGCACCTTCTGGCAATATTAGCAGACTGTCATATTACAGGGTCAAGAAACAAAAGCTGCTGTCCAGTCATGTTTGGACAATAATGTTTGGGGTCGGATGGGAAAAAGGAAGGGGAGGAAGGAAACAAGGTACTTGAACTAACTTCCTGGAAAACACATTTGGCTTAACTGCTAAAATAAAGGCTTTGGGGGTAAATGAAAAGCCTATTATCAGGATTTAGGTGTGCAATAAAACACAGCTGACACCAGTCCAATCCTTGAAACCCATTCGGATTTTCCCCCCTTTTTAGAAAAGGGATTAAGAAAAGGAATGGAGAGGAGAAAGTGTGATCCTTGTTTTTCAAATACAAAAAAAAAAAAAAAAAACCGAACAACAAAACAAAACAAAACCAAACACCAAAACAGGGTAGGTGAATGAAACTGAAATATCCAATTGGATTTTACCCAGCCAGATCCATGGCTGCAGTACCTAATTAGTTCTTAGTTATTTCAGATTTCACTATTGCTAGGTATTGTCAGTGCTTGTTATTGATTACACTTGGTGGTGAGCAAAGAGAAAAGTGCAAAATCAGTAGAGAAAGAAGGGGAGAGGTACAGAGTTTCCCTGCAATCAACTACAGTGTATACCGGGGGCGGGCAGCTGTTGCCCAAAGAAGCCATGAGAAAAAACAGCGGAGTCATTACTAACTTCCCCATCACCCACTTTTTCACCCTCAGGCGGCTGCCAGTGCTGCTGCCACGGAGAATCATGATGGCAGAGAAAAAAGGGGTGTACTGTAGGATATGAACTGCTCCGGCTCTGCGGCTAGACCTGATTGACGCCCGGGACCCCAAAGCGCTCAGCCCTGTGGTGAGTTAGTCTACATCCCCCGAGGAGCCTTCCCTGTGACTCTGCCCCCGTTCGAGATGGTGGGAGTGCGATTTATCTTCTCGTGAGCATTGCTGAGGCCAAGGTGGCGGGTTCTCCCAAATCCCGGGCGGTGCCCGGGGACCACCTGCCGTCCACCCCCCAGGTCCCGCCCCCACCCCTTGCCTTCAGCGGCAGCGACTCACTCGCACCACGGGAGACACAGGATCACTCGGGTTCTCACTCATTTCATCGTGGAAACAACTCCCGCCCGGGTAGAGGAGGCGGGAGAGGGAAAATGGGAAGGATCAGTGGGAAGAAAAGAAGATAATCGTGTTAATATCAATGACTTTGAGAAGCAGGCCCACCTCCCACCCCCCACGGAAAGTCGAGCTCCCGGGTCCGGGGCTGCGTGCGCGCTCAGCAGCCCATGTTGGCAGAGTGTGCGAGTGCAGGGCGGGGTCGCGGGCTGTCTCGAGGGCGCGGCGGGCGACCGTGCCCGCGGCGGGGGGCTCGGGCCGGCTCGGCGGGCGCGGCCTCTAACCGCAGCCTGCGGGCGGAGCGGCGGCGGCGGCGGAGGCGGCGGCGGCGGCGGGGGCGCTGCTCGCGGCGCGGGCGGGAGCCATGTCAAGAGAACACCACCAACCAGCTGCGCCCCTCCATGCCCGCTGCGCAGCGCTCGGAGGCCCGGCCGCCCGCGCTGCTGCCGCCGCTCGGCCCCCGCCTGGGACCCATAGTCTGCTCGGCGCGCCGGCGGCGGAGGGAGGGCGGCGGGAGGAGAGGAGGGGAGCCCTGCGCTAAGGTCTGTCCGCGAAGCGAGCCCCGCAAAGTTATTTCAGTTCGAGCATCTGCTCGCGAGTCCGTCCCCCGACAGTCGCTGGCGGCTCGGGAGAGGCCGAGCGGACCCGAGCGCGGGCGCCGGAGAGCGGGTGCGCGTCCGCGGCGGCAGAGCCTTGTCCCCACCGGCGGCTGCGGAAGCGGCTGCAGCCTCGGGCGCCTCCCGGTCCGGCGCTGAGTCGCGTTTGAGAAGAGCAGCAAGAACAAACAACTTAAAATGGCAGCGACGGCCGCTGCGTCACCCGCCCGCACCGGCACCGCCCCGCGCCCTCTGCGGCTGCGCGCCGGCGGACTGCGCCACCTGCTCGAGAACAGGGGGGACTAGGACAGGAGAGGAGGCGACGCGCAGGGTTCTGAAGGAAGGGGAAGAACAAATTAAATAAGCAGATTAAATAACCTAACGTGTAAACTGGAGCGTGTCTGATCTGGGGCCTCCTCCACAATATGCCTGCCTGAGAGGAGAGCTTGAGAATGGAGACTCCCCTCTTCGCTGGCATGGAATTCCCCTGGGGCGCAGAGGCGCTCCGGCCACGCCCCTCGCAGCCCGGGCGGGGCGACCCAGACCCGCGTCAGTTTCTCGCCCCGCCCCCGACGCCATAACCACGCCCCATCCCCGCCCCACAAAGCACCCGGATGCTGCCGCTGGCCGGACTTCGTCCGCTACGCAAGTTCGGGCGGGGAGGCGGGCGGTGCCGGGCGGAACTGATACTGGAACGCAGAGCGCAGGGACGCAGTGGAGAGGAGGTGGGGCATGCACTTAGAAAAGTGGACACGGTGCCCACTTTACTGCCAGCCCACTTTACTGTGGTCCTCCTGCAGGTCTGCAGCGTAGTAACTTGCGAGGGGAACCGAGGATTCTTTTCCAGCGCCTAGTTTGAAAGGTGCAGCGGAAAGTGCCCCGCGTTGGTCCCGCGCCGCGGTGCTCGGTCCACGTGCGCCGGCCGGCCGGAGGGCGGTCCTCCAGTTTGGAGCAAGGTCACAGTCACTGCTGTGGCTTCCAGGATCCCTGGGACCTCAGCCCCACACCCTCCCCTTAGGTCCGACGATAAGCAGGTGCTGAGATCGCGTGCTGCCGAATCGATCCCACGTCCTGGGCAGCAAAGAGCGTTTCCCAGAGGTCTGATGTGCAGGTGAAAGCGCAGTTATGTAAGGAGTCAGCAAAGGTTAATACTCCACCTAAGCAGAGCCTCTGTCCTCCTGAGTTCCTACTCTAATGAAAGTCTGTGCCCCCAAATTCCTGCTTTTCGTGAAATCAGGATATATTAGCTGTGATGACACTATGAGCCAAAGGCACAACTGGAGCCCTCCCCTCCATGTAAACTGTCCCATTACAATCATGAAATTTCTGGGGTTTCCAAGTTGCTTCTCACCTTGAAAGATAAAGCTTGCAATGCTAATGTTACACTGATTTGTTTTCAATATCACGTAACTGTGTGGAAATGGGTAAAACTGAAGATTTCACATAATGTACGACATTGTTTTTAAAAAGAACTGTGTGGCTTGATGCTGTGGCACACACCTTTAATCCCAGCGATTCCCGGAGCCTGAGGCAGGAGGACTGCAAATTCGAAACCAGTCTCAATTCAGCACGCAGTCTCAAAATAAAAAGTAAAACGGACTGGGGATGTGGCTCTTGGTTAAGCAATGCTAGGTTCAATTCCTGGTACAAAAAAAGAAATGTGCAAACAGTGGCTTCTTTCTTTTTGACCTGACGCTGGTTTGTATTCCTTATCATTTTCATGGACGAATTTTTAAAATATCAGCTTTACTAAAATAGTCACATACCATTCACCTATTTGAAGTATATGATCTAATGCTTTTTAATATATTCACAGAGTTTTGCAACCATTATTACATTATCGTCACCCCCAGGGAAAAAACCCAGTGTCCCTTAGCATTTTTTCCCTTACCTCCCTTCCAGCCCTAGGCAACTACTAATTTATGTTCTGTCTATATAGATTTACCTCTTCTGGAATTTCATATACTGGAGTCATTCAACATGTGCTCTTTTTTGACTAGCATAAAGTTTTCCATATTGTACCGTGTATCCATATTTAATTCCATTTTAATGCTGAATAATATTTCTTTGTATGCTTATTCCATATTTTGTTTATCCATCAGTGGACATTTAGGTTGTTTCCTCTTTTAGCTCTTATGAATAATGCTGCTATGAACATTTGTTCAAAAGCTTTTGTATATGGGGTTGGGGATTTAGCTCAGTGGCAGAGCGCTTGCCTAGCATGCAGAAGGCCCCAAGTTCCGTCCTCAGCCCTGGAAAAAAAAAAAGTTTTTGTATGTACATGTTTTCTGTTCTTAGGGGTATATACCTAGGAGTGGAAATACTGGGTCCTGTGTTAACTGTATCGTTAAATGTTTGAGGAGGGCTGAGCATGTGGCTTCATGATAGAGTGCTTGCCTGGCACCCAGGAGGCCCTGGGTTTGATCCCCAGCACTGAGCTCCATTCCCACGGGCTGTGAATGAGGGCTCCACTTTCTCCACGTTTGTTACTGATCTTTTTTACTACAGCCAACCTAGTGGGTATGAAGTGGTATCATAGAGGTCTTGATTTGCCTTTCCTAAGTGATAAATGATGTTGGGCATGTTTTCATATACTTATTGGCCATTCTTCTATCTTTGGAGCAATGTCTATTTTAAGCTTTTGCCCATTAAAAAATATTATTAAAGTATGGATTCTTTATTTTAGATACAGGTTCCTGTCAAATACATGATTTGCAAATATTTTTCCTATTCTGTTTTTAATTTTAATGAAGTCCAGTTGATTCTTTCTTTTGTTGCTTTTGTTGTCGTTTCAGACACCATTGATGAATTTTTACAGTGCTATTTTTATAGGATGGAGCAGGTGTTGAGGGGAAAAAATGAAATTTCTAGTCTCAGCTACTATGAAACAGAATTGGAATACCTGGTCGCAAGTGGAGCAAACCCTACAACACTATGTGCTTTGAAACTGTGCCAGGTCGTAGTGGGATGAGCCAGAAAACAGCAGCAATGTGCCCTGGAGGAAGAAAACACTTCTGGTTCAATTTTCTCAGCAGCTTGGAATGGCTGTAAAATGAGAAGGGTAATCAATGAATTGATTTTCCAGAGGATTGAACCCAGGACTGTGTAACACAGTAAGCACACACTGTATCATTGAGCTACATCCCCAGCCCTCAAAGAAATTTTTTGAGAACCATGACCCTAATGTTCCTTGATGAAATTCAGAGAGAACTCACTGAAGATTTAGCTTTACCAAGTATGGAAAAGAGTGCACTTCATCTGCTAGAAATGGCTGTTTTAGAGGTAGGCTACTTCAAACATAATGGGAATTGTGGAACAAAGATGGTGGCACCTTGACTAAAAATATCTGCTAATTTCCCCTCTGGAGTTCTAAATTACACCATTAGGTACAGTGTATGACATTTTCTTGGTTGAAATGCAGATACCACTGCAGAGGGTAACAGCTGTAATAAAATCACACCTTGTAAAGACTTTGTGCCAGCCTCCTTCTGGGAGAAACAACCCAGTGCACCCTAGGAGAGCGCTTCAGGTCCCACCCCCTCAACCTTCAGGCCAGCTGTAGGTAGTCAAGTCTGCACTTAGGCAAGCTCAGAAATGATCACTGCAGGCTGTGCTTTCGTAGCCTAAACATGGCAAGAGAGCCAGCAAATACCCAGCAGCTCATCTTCACTCCTAAAAAGAGCCAGCCCCTCACCTTTAGGACATACACAGGACACACATGCTCTTCTCTTAAAAAAATCTGCATTTCGTGACATCCCCACTCCCTTTCATAAGTAGATTTTTCCAAAGCTCTGAAACATTTTCTCCCTTCTTTAATGCTCTGAAGTTTATCAAGTTTGGTCACATTTATGACTAGCATCCACACAGAGCAAATCTGCCCCTGACCCTACAGGACTGGAGACCTCTTGCAGATACCCTACAGCGTGATCCTCTGCAGCACAGGGCCTTGTTTCCAGTCTTGGACGTAGATTCACCGTGTGAAGTAGCAACCCATTCTGTGAGCTGGTGAATTTCACAGTCCAGTAGGGATTATTCAGAGCACATTTTCTAGCTCATACTGACCTCCTCTCTACCGCAGAGCCATAGGGCTGCGGAACAGGAAGGGTATGAAGACCGGAAACTCAAGTTTGTTTTGAAGCCTCTTCATTCACCCTTTTGGGGGATAGTTTGTTAATTTCCCCTTCAGTATCACCCTCATTTCACATGGGCCTGAACTATAAAGTCAGGACTTACTTGCAGGCTAAGGTCTAAGACACAGGCACAGGTCTAAGACCCAAGACCCGGAAGAATCTGCTGGTGGGCACGTGCACCCTTCTGTGTACTTCAGTTTTGTAACCTCTTTTTCCTCCCTCTTCTTTTCTTTTCCACTGATGCTTTATGCTACCAGCATTATACCAAAATATTACTGACACAACTTCTGTTTTTACTTGGGGTTAAAGATACATAGCTGCTGTGCCTGCTGGTACCATTTGAGAAGTGTTGTCACCCACTATCACAGTCGGATAGTTTCAGTTTGTTGTCAGAAATGGTTTCATTGCATTCGCCTTGACCCCTGGCTTTCAATGGCTCTTGGTGCTTGAGTATCTCCTGATTTCCTTTCAAAGGTCTTTGTTGATTCCACATCATTCCCAGAGTTCAAATTGCTGGAACTACCCTATTTCATGTACCTAGGAACAGTAGAAATCACTAGAAATGGAGCTTCTGACACTTTTTTTGTTAGAAATGCATCATTACCATTAGAAATTGAATGTCAAGGGGCTGGAGTGGTGGCTCAGCAGTTACGGCACTTACCTGGCATGTGTGAGGACCGAGGTTCAAACCTCAGCACCACAGAGAACAAAATGTTGGAGAAACAAAGGCCAGATGAAAAAATAAAATTGGTTTTCTCTCTTTCCCTCTCTCCCACTCTCTTTAAAAGAGAAAAGAAATTGAATTTTTAAATGTTACATAGAATTTTTCCATTCAGGGGCTGCAGTGGTGGCTCAGCAGTGTCATGTTTACCTGGCATGTGTGAAGACTCGCGTTCAAATCCCAGCACGACATACACAACTAAGTGTCAGAGCAAAGAAAACCAGATTAAACACTAAATAAAATCAATTCTCTCTTTCTCTCTTTCAACCTCCCTCTCTCTCTCTTTAAAAAGAATTTTTCCTTTCCTTTCACCCTATTCAAAAAGAACTTAGGGCAAATGTGATCATCAAACATATCAAGGAAGACTTAAACATTTTAGGAATTCTTTTTCCTTCCTTCTTGGAACACATTCCACCCTCTATTCCACAAAACTTAGGTGTTGAAAAGAAGATGGGAAAAGGTATATAGATGTGTATACAGATTGTTGTCCAAACAATCCAGATTACATCACACGAGTAACAATTCCCTTCACAGGTAGCATTAATTCCACTTGTCTGTGTACAATTATAGACATCTGAAAATTCTTTGTCCTGTAATAATATATGCATGTATGTATACTTATGTGCAAACCCATAAATATAAGCACACAGAGCACTGTACACTTTTTGTTATAGTAGTTATCTGTTTCTGCATTAAAACAATTGCCCTAACATTGACCTGCTTAAAACAACAGATGTTATCTCATAAGGTTTATAGGTCAGGAATCCAGGAGTGGAGCCATTCCTGAGGTTACAGATGAGGAGCTGGATGGGGCTGCAGTCATCTGCAGTCTTGACTTGTGACTGATGGCAGAGGCCTCAGTTTCTCTCCATGTGGTGAAGGGGGCCGACTGTCCTCAGTGAGTGAGTGATCCCAGAGAAAGGAAGATGGGAGCTGTGATGTCTCTTAGGACCTAGGCTTAGGAACCATCCATCACTTCCATGCGGATCCTGCAGTATAACCCCATTTAGCCCTAACCAGCATGGGCACGGTTTGTACCAGGGGTGAGTTCCATGGGATGGGGACCCCTGGGGCTGTCCCAGAGTCTGACCACTATAAACAAGCCATTTTTGTGTTGTGTACAAAATAGAAAGTAACCACAAAACGACAGTTGCCAACAGCCTTCAGTTCTATAGTAGGACACGTCAGGTCAGAGGGCAGTAAGCTTTTTCTGAAAGAGTAACAGTGAATGTTTTAGGCTGCAGGTTATCCAGCGTGTTTCAAGGACTCAACTTGGTTGCAGTTTGAAAGCGGTCTAGAAGATGCATAAAATGTGTGTGGCTGTGTTTTAACAGAATTTCACACAATTAGCTGGCCTGTGGGTTGTACTTTGCCAACCCCTGGACTAGATTATACAGAAATAGATCCCTGAAAATGGTTTATCACTCACAACGAAGCAAGTTCATCATAGGAAGCATGGTTTATCATGCAACAACAGTTTATCACTCCTTCACACAAGTCTGCAACTGAGTGTGGCTTAGAGACCTTCAAGAATGCAGAATTACGGAGTATCCCTGGCTTCCATGCGTACAGCAGGAAACAGACACTTCCCACCCGGAAGTGATGTCATTCTCACTCCCCATTCTTTGGGCAAAGCAAGTCTTGAGGCCACCTTTCAACTCACAGGATCAAGGAGGTACAAGCCTGTCATTGGCCAGGAGGCTGTGGTGGCACAGACTGATTTGGTGAATGGCACTAATGACTACCAGAACAGGCTGCTTGCCGTTCTTTCTGGTGCTGGAGATTGAACCCAGGGCCTTGCATATTCTAAGAACACACCCTACCACTGAGCTAATATTTTGCTCTCGTTCTACCTCTAAACAATGTACCCTTTTTATTGAAAGGACACTGTTGGCAGTTTCAGAACTCACTATGGAAACACTAGACTTTTAATCACATTAGGTTGCCTGCTTTTCTTTCTCCCAAACTCCTCTTAAATCATTTTCTTAAACTCTGATGGATTATCGATTGCCATTGCTTTCAGCAGACAATATTTATGTTACGTAACATGTTTTCTTAGTGTAGAAAAGTTTGCACTTTTTTCTGCCCAGAATAGAGCTTCCCCAATTCAGTTGCAGTTCAAAACTGTGCTTTCTACTGCTTCCAGAGGGGGGAAAAGCAAAAGCAGTTATCTCTACCTCTCTTTCCTGCAAACAGTAGAGAAGTTAATCAATTACAAATTTTTATTGAATACTTACTATGCATTCACACTGTGCTATGTGGTTTGAAAGCTATAGAAAAATAAACTTGTTCTCCAAGAGTTTTAAGTAGTTACCAACACAACAATCAAATCTGAAAACAGCAATATTAGAACATAAAGTTAAGAACTGAATTGTGATTGGCAGACCTTGAAGTAGAGAATAGTAAGAAAAGTAGGAGGTCAATGAAAGCAGGTTCAATCAGTTGGATTTACAGGAGAACAGTGTTCAAGTTCAGGAAAGAGCCAAGTTGGGAAGATTCACAAGGCTCTCTCTCACAAGAGAGAAGAGGAGAATGAATCTCTGGAAACTTGTTAGCCGAGGACATGTCAGTGAATGTGAGCCTGTCTGTCCGTGAGGCAGCAAGATACCAACCTCATCACGTGGAAGGTTCACATTTAGAAAGAGAGTCACAGAAAAGAGAATGAAGCTTTGGTTTAGGGTTGAAGGAGGCCCTAACCACTGACTTAACCAACTCTATTCTCCTCATCTCTGACTCCACTCGCCCCTTTTAACCTTTATTTTTTTTTTTCCTTTTGCAGTTAGGTTGGATTCCAGTAAAAACAGGCCCTATTGATAAGCATCTTAATGACCCCCAGGCAACAAGGACCCTCCAGCCTCACAGAACAGATCACCCCATTATGAGATTGCCCTCACCCCACACGTGTGGAGCAATCCCCTCTGCTAGCAGTGGTGACCTTCCCAGAGCTTCACAAGCCGGTCCTGAGATAATTCAGTCAGGCGAGGACTACGGATTCTGCCAGTTGCGCAAACCTCCCAGCCACACAAGCTGCACGCCCCTGCCTTTGCGTCCCTTTTCTAAAACCTCAGAGTTTCTGTTAGTCCCTGAAGACAGATCTGTGGTCACTGTACCCCCACAACTGCTCTTACCAGAATGACCATCTGAAGCTCCTTTCCCACCCTCCCACCCTTCACCGCTGCTTGTCTCTTTGATGGGCATGCTGAGACTTGTGGCCTCGCCTGGTCTGTGCAGGGCAGTGGGGCTGGGGCCTTTACCCAAGGTCTCTGGTAGTGAAACAGCCCCTTTAAAATCAAAAGCAACTTCCTGATAACTGCTTTTCTCTATCCTGCACTTCCTCATGCTGAGAATGGAAACTAAGAAAACCACCCCCTTGTCTGGCTGGGGCAGGCGCCAAGGAAGCTGAATGGTGGCAAGTTCTCTGGTCAGCACGGCCTAGCTAAGCCTCTATATGTGTGTCCCCTGCCTTTTGTTTCTGTAAATTGTAACCTTCTGCAGGACTTGCAGAGAAGAAATCTAGCTGCTGCTCCCCACTTGGATCAAACTGCATGAAATTCATTTTTCTTTTTTATATTGTTTGATTATTTTCATGCTGGTGGGCAGCCAGAGCCAGCCCATGGGGATCAAGGCAGGATCCCCAGCTGGGCCGCTGGTAACATTGACAAGATGGCAGCCTGGGCACACGCATTTGTCTCTCTCCCACAGAACACAGTTGAAGAATTATAACACCTTTTTGAATCAAGGAGGACATACAACTACCAGAAGGAGAGGAGGACCATTGGAAGATAATAGCTTTTAACTACCGGAAGGAGGGGAGGATAACTAGAAGATAATAGTTTCTAACTAAGTGCTGCAAACTGGTGCTAGGTGAGGACCAACCAGTTAGGCCAGCCTGTCTCTTTCATCCTAGAGGGCAGCCTCCCTGCTGTGTGCCTCTAAGTGGGAACCCAGAACTTTCCAGCATCTTCTGTTTTTTTGGACAATTACCTGGCAGGAAAACAACGTGTAGCAATAGTAATAGAGAAAATGCAAACAATCAGTTTGCTGCTACTTTATTCAAACGTTTTTTGAAAGCTTCCCCAATTCACTGGGCACCTGAAGGAAATCAGCTACATGAATTTTTTTTTAAAAAGTAGAGGAAGCAGAACGTGAGAGCTGACTGCTCAAGAAAAAAATCGAGGAACAGAAAGAGCACGTTCCAGATCTCACATTAGTTAATGCCAGAGGGAAACTAGAAGACGATACATACATAAAATAGAATGCAAGAAATAAAGCATCATTAGAGAATAAGAACGAGCACTTGGGAATTAAAGACAAAGTGATCACACTTAAAAACTCATCGGAGTGAAAATATGACACTAGAGGTATAACAAAAGTCAAAAGTTGAAAACTGAAGACCTAGAGGTCTAATGCAGGTCCTGGATCTAATGAGATTACCAGATTACCAGGGAAAGCGTCAAAATATTCCAGAGTAGAGATAGCCACGATCTGAAAGACAGACAGAGAATATTCGATACGCTCAGGAAAAAGAAAAATCAGCGTACACCCAGAATAGCAGATGGGTCACCATAAAGAACAAAATTCAGACTGGCCACAGGCTAAATATCAGCGTTTATCAGACATGAGAAAACAGTACCTCTGCAGCAAATAGAGCCAGAACAAATAGGTACGCAGATTGGAACAGGAAACTCTTGACTCCTGCCTTACACTACACACAGGGAACATTAGTGAACCCTGGACCTAAAGAAAAAAACACGGGCAAACAGCTTCATGATGAAGATTCTGAAAGCAAAAACCAAAATAGAACTGATTAATCACATTTAAAACTTCTGTGCATCAAAACATTCTTTAAAAAATATCTAGACACAGGAGCTGGAGCGGTGGCTCAGCGGTTTCAGTGCTTGCCTGGCAAGTAGGAGGACTGGGTTCAAACCCCAGCAACATGTACACAACTGAGTGTTGGAGCAACGAAGGCCATGTGAAAAACTAAATAAAGTAGTTTCTCTCTTTCTCTGTCTCTCTCACTGTCCCTCTCTCTTTAAAAAAATAAAAATAAAAAATATCTAGACACCAGGTGTGATGGCACATTTCTGTAATTTCAGCAGCTCAGGAGACTGAGGCAGGTGGACTGCAAATTCTAAGCCAACCCGGGCAACTCAGCGAACAAAATGGGAACAAGATTTCCAAAACATACTTTGACAAAGGACTGAAACCTAGAATATATAAACAAGCAAACAAACAAAAACGGCCTTGCGACATCTAAAAAGATAACTTTTCTAAATTAAGCCAGAGTTTTGATCAAACACCACCCCAAAGAAAGTACACCAATGGCACATGAAAAGGTCCTCAAAATTATTGTATATCAGAGAAATGGAATCTGAAATATAAATAGAATAGCACTGTATATTCACCAACATGGCTAAACTCAAACACACTGACACCAGCAAATTTTGGCAGGGATGTAGAACTCTAACATGAATGAAACAGAAACACTGCTTAGAAAAAGATAGGGTAGTTCTTATAAAACAAAACTCACCAACCCGATGACTCAGGAACCCCAGTATTTCACTCAAGAAAAATGAAAACTATGCCTCCAAAAAGATGTGTACAAGAGTGATCAGGCAGCATTATTGACAGTAACTGAAAACAGGAAACAGCCCGGTCCATCAATGGGAAAGAGGTGCATAATTCAGTGGAGTGGGATGTAGGCTATAGCATGGGTGGACCTCAAAATCCTCATGCTCCACTCAAGAAGAGAGAGGATACCGTGTGAACTCACGATATGAAGCCCAAGCTGGCGTGATTCACCTACGGGAGACGCAGCAGAATGCTGTCACAACTCACTGCATTGCAGACTAGTGTCTGTGCATTTTACCTCTAACAAAGACAATTGCAAGCAAATATAGAAAATGATCTACATGTTGAAATGTTTGTGTGTACGAGTGCGACTATTTCAAAATGCATAAAAAATAAGATGGGTCAACATCTGAATAGAGGATTAGGTGGGGGGTGGACACTCGGTTTTAAAATACAATGGTAGCTGCACCATCTGGCTAACAGGAATGAGGGTTTTCACTGCAAAGTTCTTGCAACTTTTTTTATTTTTGTACTTTTGAAACTGTTCATAGTAAAATGTTTGGAAAGAGAATAAGAGTCCAGAGATGGAATCATCCCAGATTCAGTGTGGACCCCACGTTCAATGACAGGTGTTCTTACAAGAAGAGGAGAGGACAGAGAGGCAGAGGGAAGACAACATGAAGACCTCATCAGAGCGATGAGGACACAAACCAGGAAATGCCACGGATATCTGGAAACACGGAAGCTAGGGAAACGGAAGAAGGATGCTTCCCAGAGCCAGAGGGAGCTCTGCCCTGCTGGCACCTTGATTTTAGACTTCTAGCTTCCAGAATTAAGCCACTTAGTTTGTGGCAATTAGTTACAGTAGTCCTAGGGAACTAATATACCTCTTAGTAAGGACAAGGGGAATGATTAGAAATTAAGAAGGCTGGGGCAGTGACTCAGCAGTTGAAGCGCTTGCCTGGCGTGTGCAAGGACCTGGGTTCAAACCCCAGCACCGTGTACACAGCTAAGTGTAGGAGAAACAAAGGCCAGATGAAAAACTAAATAAAGTTGATTCTCTCTTACTCTCTCACTCTTTCTCTTCAAAAATAAAGAAAGAAACTCTAAGAAGAAATGTCCAAATATGAGCCAAACTAAAATGTGGCATGATTTTTGAGGCACTGGTGGAGTGACTGGAAAGAGGGTTTACTTGTGTGGATGTTAACAGATGTTCTATTTTGAATAGCCCAGAGATTGTGAAAACTGATTTCAGGAGGAAAAATGATTCCTTTCACAAAATTTTACTGTACAGTGAACAAGATTTATAGTCATAAAAATGTACATCAACACGTGCCACACTTTTGGAGTGAATCTGCAGAAATAACCTTAAATATTGTCATCACAGAATGTAAATGCTATCATCCCGGACAATGAGAAAGCAAAGATGCTACAGAAGTTGAAGGGAAAAGAAAACTAGAAGAATAAGGGGAAATGATCTCACTTTACTCTGTAAAGAATTGAGAAGAGTCGGCATCATTGCTCACAATAGCTCCAGATTGATCAAAATATACGTCAACAGTAGAATGGATAAATTATCATGTGATGTAGGCATGCAAAGAAATGCTTTACAATAATGAAATGAATAAGTAACCGGTACTTGTAACGACATGGACAAATCCTATAAGCTTTGTACTGAGCAAAAGTAGCCAGACAAGGGGCTGGAGCGGTGGCTCGGTGGTTAAGGTGCTTGCCTGGCATGCACAAGTACACAGGTTCAAAGCCCAGCAACCCACATACACAACTAAGTGTCAGAGCAACGAAAGCCATGTGAAAAACTCAATAAAAGTTGATTCTCTCTGTCTGTCTCTCTCTCTCTCTGTCCTTCTCTCTTAAAAAAATTTTTTTGAAAAGTAGCCAGACAAAAATAATGCAAACTGTATGACCACATTTATGTAAAGTTGAAGAATAAACAAAATTAATCCCTAGTAGCATAAATCAGGACAGTGTTTACCCTTTGGAAGAAAGAAGAGAATACTGCCCTGGTTTGGTACCGTTAAAGACAAAGCTACCCTGAACTTAGTGGCTTAGAACAACCACCTTTACCGTAGCTAACAGAGCTGCAGGGGGCAGGGTCTGGTCCAGCAGCAGCGTCAGCAGCTCACAGCCAGGGTTACGGGGCTGGCAGCTGCAGGCCGCAGTCGGAGGCTTGCTCACTCTGTGCCAGGGGGTGATGCTGACTCTTGGCTGGGACCTTGGGCTGCCAGCCGAAACACCTACCCGTGCCCCTCCAAGAGTCATGTGCCATTCCTTTCCGTGGCTGCACTCCAGGAGTGCATATCCCAAGAGACAGGAAGTGACATTCCCACTGGCTCCAGGTCTGGCTGGAAATTGACATAGTATCCCTTCTGTGGTATTACGTGGATTCAGCTGTCCACAAGCCAAGGTTCAAAAGATTCAAGGGCAGGGTAAAGACCCCATTTCTGTGTGCATGCGAGTGTGCGTGCGTACGTGTTACTAGGGATTGCACCCAGAGACATTCTACCACGCAACTATTGAACTGCTGAATTCTAGTCCCAGTTTTTTGTTTTGTTTTGTTTTGTTTATTTTTTGAGACAGGCTCTTGCTGCGTTGCTAAGGCTGACTTTGAACTTGCGATCCTTCTGCCTCAGCCTCCTAAGCTGCTGTGATTACAGGCTTGCATCACTGCACCCCACTACAACCCCATTTCTTCAGGAGAAGGGCCATTTTGTGAAATGTCTGCAAGCTTTAATTAGTGGGGCAGGAGGTATTTCTGGTGTCCTGGGTTCTCCAGCTAGGCTGTGATCTATGCAAATGTTGTCACTTTCTGACGACTCATTGATCTATACTCTTGTGATCTGTGCACTTTTCTGAACATATATTTTACTTCAGTAGAAGAAGTTTTTAAAAGAAAAGTTTAAATAGAATGCAAAATCTCTGTATGTGCTGATATAGAACAGACTCTAGGACATAGTACCAGGGTATTTGGTTAAGTGTGGAGCTCAAGGATTGGCCTGCCTGGGTTTAAATCTGGTTTTGCCAGTTCTTAGGGTTGTGGCTCAATTTACTCATTTGTAAAATGGGGACTATAACAGTTCTTACCTATGAAGTTTGTGAGTGTTAGATGAACACAGGCAAAGGATTCAGAATAACAACAGAAAAGTAATAGTATATTTTCATTATATTACATGAAAATCACAAAAATGTGCCACCGTTTGTGGGAAAACAAACAGCTATGTCTATTTTTTTTTTTTTTAAGAGAGCGGGAGAGTGAGAGAGAGAGAAAGAGAGAATCAACTTTAGTTTTTCATCGGGACTTTGTTTCTCTGACACTTAGTTGTTACGTGCTGCTGAGGTTTGGACCTGGTTCCTGAGTAGGGAAAAGGAAGTCGAGGGAGACATTTATTTTTTTCAGGGCTGAGGACTGAACTCTGGGGCCTTGCACATGCTAGGCAAGCGCTCTGCCATTGAGCTAAATCCCCAACCCCGAGGGAGACTTTTTTTATTTCTACTGTAGGAAGTCTACATGTGGGAAAGTGCTGGGGCAGAGTGCAGGACTGCTGCTTTTTATTATTAGGACCATATTTTTTCACAATGTAAATGAGTTTCTCTGAAACTAAAACAGAAAACAGAAGATAAGGTGGGTCAAATTTTAGAAGGCCTTATAAAAACCAGGCAGGGAAATCCGGACTTGATTAAGACCCGAGAATGGTAGGAGATGGATTCCGACATTTAGGAGAAAAAGTCTAGAAGACGAAATGTCTGGATAGAAGATGGTAGAGGTAGGGGCAAGGACATCCAAGTCGATGGCCTAGGCAACTGTCATGGACTGTACTGTGCCTCCCCAAGAATCACAAGTTGAAAATGGTGCTGAACAAATTGGACAGCCATGTGTAGACAACTGAAGCTGGATCCTTATCTTTCACCCTGCACAAAAATTAAATCAAAATGGGTCAAAGACCTGGATATTAAGCCAACAACTTTAAACTTACTAGAAAAAGAAGTAGGGTCAACACTACAACACATAGGAGTTGGCAGCGCCTTCCTCAACAAAACTCCCATGGCTCAACCAGTAAAGTCAAGAATAAATGAATGGGATGCAATTAAACTAAAAAATTTTTGCACAGCTAAAGATTTAGTCAAGAGCATCATGAGAGAACTTACAGAATGGGAGAAAACCTTTGTCTGCTACACCTCAGACAGAGGGCTAATATCCAGAATATACAAGGAACTAAAGAAACGAAACACCAAAATCACAAACAATCCAATCAATAAATGGGCTACAGATCTAAAAAGAAACTTCTCACCAGTGGAAGTCCAGAAAGCCCATAAATATATGAGAAATGCTCTACATCATTAGTTATAAGGGAAATGCAAATCAAAACTTCAATGAGATACCACCTCACTCCTGTTAGAGTGACAAAAATGAAAAATTCTAACAACAACAGATGCTGGAGGGGATGTGGGAAAAGGGAAACATTGTCACACTGCCGGTGGGACTGCAAACTGGGTCAGCCACTATGGAAAGCAGTGTGGAGAAGCCTCAAAAAATCAAGGATGGAACCACCTTATGACCCAGCTATCCCACTCCTGGGTATTTTCCCAAAAGAGTTAGAATCAGCATATTATAGTGATGTGGCTTCCTCAATGTTTATAGCAGCTCAATTTACTATAGCTAGATTACAGAACCAACGCAGATGCCCCTCACTCGACAAGTGGATTCAAAAACTATGGTACATATATACAATGGAATACTACTCGGCAATTAGAGAAGATGATATTATGGTTTTTGCAGCCAAATGGATGGAGATGGAAAGAATTATGCTAAATGAAGTATCCCAATCTCAGAGACTCAAGGACCGAATGGTATCTCTCATCTGTGGAAGCTAGAATACATGGGGAAGCAGCATGGTAAACAGCTAAGCTAACAATAACTTCAAATTGTATGATTCTCAATGCAACAGGGAGATGACTCCCTAGGATACCTGGAATCTTAGGGAAGGGGACAGTGGCGGGGAGGGGGTAGGAAGAAATCCTAGAAGACTGGAGGGTGGGAATATGGGGGAATCATCTCAGAAGGAAATCTCTGTCCTACATGAGATATCCATTTAACTCAGGAGTTCTTCTGGGGGAAAAAGCAACAGGGGAAACCCAAGCTGGACATCCATGATGTGGCATTAGCCCTGGATAACTAAGCTTATATACATTGGTTCTTGAATGTTTGATAATGTTCCCCCCTCAATTGCATTTCTATTTCCATCTAATAAAAAAAAAGTCACAAGTTGAAGCTGCACCATCTGTACTTGCAGACAGGGGCCTGTAAGAGGTGCTGAGGGCAAGTGAAGTTCCTAGGCTGGGTCCTCGCCCAAGATGACTGGTGTCCCTAGAGATGAAGAGACACCAGAGGCACCACAGGAAGACGTCCACGCCAGGACGGCCCAAGAAGGCTGCCATGTGCAAGCTCGAGAGAGGCCACAGGAGAAGCTCAAACTGCACGTGTCTTGCCGTTGGATGTGGACCTTCCAGGACAGTGAGGAAACAGATTCCTTTTGCTTTAGTTTGCCTCATCTGTGGTGTTTCTTCCTGGTAGCCCGAGAACAAATGCAAGTGACTATAAGCAAATGACTGGCCATGACCAGGACAATGGGAAGAGGAGCTAAGTTGTAGTGCCGGCAAAATACCCGAAAGTAAACAAGTGGTTAAGTGGCAAGAAGGCATTTGAAGAGGGACAAGAGCTTAAGTGAGAATATGGTACAAGCCATCTTTAGCACAGAGGTAATGGCTGTGACCTTGCAAGGAAAAAAATAAAGAGACCCAAGGGAGCCAGGGCATGTGCAATTAAAGGTGCGGCCTGGAGAATACAGGGCAATAAAAAGAGAAGGATCGGTTAGCAAATGGGACAGAAGCCAAGAAAGAGAGCATTTGAGGGGCTGGAGCAGTGGCTGAGTGGATACGGCACTTGCCCGGCATGCATGAGTACATGGGTTCAAACCCCAGCACCACATACACAGTTAAGTGTCAGAGCAAAGAAAGTCACATGAAAAACTCAATAAAAATTGATTCTCTCTGTCTTTAAAAAAAGAGAGAGAGAGAAAGAGCATTTGAGGTGAAAAAAACATGCTGTAGAGAAGACAAGAGAATGAGAAACCATAAAAGAATAAAGGGTTTAGCTAAACAGAGGTCATTGTTGACCTTTGGGAAGGCAGTTTCAGTGCATGCAGCAGAGGAGAGCCGAGAGACCATGGAAGCCAGGGCGTGGGTCCCTGTCTAAGAGGTCAGGTAGCCCTGAGAGAACCGGGTGCTGGGGCCTGGGGTAACATCCACAGGTCTGCTGCACAGCTGAAAGTAAAAGGGGTCCTTGCTAAGGGTTGGCCAGGATGGATGGGAGCCCGCAGGTGAGCCTATTTTGGAAGGAAGCCTGCTTAGCATGCTCCAGGTCCTGGGCTCATCCTCAGCACCACAGAATCTAACAAGATAAGAAGAAAACAACGAAAGGAGGGTGGATAGGACGCCCAGGGATCACGCAGGTGAGAAGATGGCCGTGAAGATACAGGGACCTAGAAGTTAGGACATTCTAGGAACTTGAGACAGTAGTGACAGGAGAGGAATTCCACGAATGTGAGCACAGGGGGCCCTGGGGACAGAGAAAGTCCACCTGGGATTCACAAAGCCCATAAGAAATCGGCAAAAGATGTCAAGCACTAGTGAAACTTAAGCATCTGTAAGAATGGGGACAGAGGAGAGACTGGAGTGTTTCCGGACTCCATCTGTGCGACCTTAGGAACTCCTTTCTGAGTCGTTATCTATCATTATCTATTTCTATTTGCAGTGTTCTGGAATTCAAGGCCACAAGCTGAAACCAGAAAGATTCTCTGCGAGGGAGATTTTTAGGACAGAACCAACTATTCTGTGCTCTAAGTGACACATTTAAACTGTCTACAAAGGCGAATGGTTAAAAGCGTTGGTGAGGACTGTTTGGCTAGGCACCATCAGTCATGACCTCTTTGTAGGATAGGCCTGAAGACAGAAATAAAAGTTGGAGGCAAGGACTGAGTCACACTGCCACTTGAGGGTGGCGTTGGTCCAGCTGCCCCAGACATGGGGTCGCAGCCTCCTTCCTTCCGTTCCGTCTGCCCTTGCCCTTCTTGCTTCACCTGCTTGGGAAGGTGGCTTCTGCAAACTGAACTCTGAGCTCCTGGACTTGCCTGGACCCTTCGTGCCTCATACCTCACATTCCTCAGCTGCCGTCTTAAATGGGGCTTCCTTCCTACCAATTGTGGGGCCTGGCTGGCCCCTGTGGCCAAATGCTACCCCTCTGGTGCTTGACACCCCACCTTCCTATCAGCACCAGCCAGCCTCCCTGGCTAGCCAGGGTCCCTGTCCTGTCCTATAGCCATTGAAATCCCAGGATGGCAGTGAAGTGGAAAACCACACAAGGTTGCAACACTGAAGGCCAAGAGGCAGCGTGTGCGTGGGGTGCGACTGTCTGTCACAGGGTGGCAAACGTACCCTGTGAGGAGTGGGCAGCACAGCCCAGACTTTGCACGCCTGGAGTTGCCGGCACAACTGCCCAAAGTGAGCCTGGCGGGGTTCCAGTAAACCTCGATTTATGGGTGTTGAAATTTGAATTTCATTTCCTGTGCCATGAAATATTATTCTTTTGATCTTGATCTCTTCAATCATTTAAAAATGTAAAAAAGCATTCTTAACTCATGGGCCATACCAAAAAAATACGGTGAGTCAGATTTGGCTCATGGGATATTTACTGATAACTGATCTATGAGCCTAGATGCCAAAACCTGCGGTGGCATCCGCGAGAACCACAATGGACCCAGGTCCTATGGTTCGGTTTAGTTGGCTTGTGCTTGTTTTTTTT